>JAKUAN010000044.1:0-90888 GCA_030674715.1 Clavispora phyllophila | reverse complement strand
CGCGGATGCTGAGAGCGGCGCGGACGCTGGGAGCGGCGGCGAGGCCGCGCGCGCCGACCCGTTTGTCCCCGCCGGCCCGCCGCTCCGGTCGCCGCCGCCTCGCGACTGGGAGCAGGTGCCAGCAGACGACTTAAGCATCTTCTACGTGGGCAAAATGCCGTACATGCTGACGGACGCCCAGTTCTTCCCCGCGGCACTCCCGCGCGACGGCCTCATGGACATGGTCATCACCTCCACCGCCACGCTGTTCTTCAAGATGGTGCGCGTGCTTCTAGCGGTGGACAAGGGCGCCCACGTGCACTCGCCCGAGGTGCACCACGCCAAGATCGCCGCGTACCGGCTCGTGCCCCGCGTGGACCCGCGGCGCCACTTCCTTTCGGTGGACGGCGAGAGCTTTCCGCTCGAGCCGTTGCAGGTGGAGGTGTTGCCCGAGCTTTTGACGGTGCTCTTGCCCAAGGGCGAGTACGTGGACACGCAGTTTGCATGAGGCCAGCTGCTGTGGCTGTTGTGCCTGGGGGTAAACGCTATAGCGGTGTTGGGCCAAGCGGCTGGCCGCAGATGCGTCCATTGACCCTGCGGCAGACTGAAACGAGTGCAGTGCAGTGAGTACAGCGAGAGTACAGCGAGAGTACAGCGAGAGTACAGCGAGAGTACAGCGAGAGTACAGCGAGAGTACAGCTAGAATACATTGTGGATACACAGTACGCTGTGGGCACGCTGTGGGCACACTGTGGGCAAATGTGGGCAAACTGTGAGAGTACAGTGAGTCCATCGAGACTACAGTGAGCAAAGTGAGTGAGATAGTGAGACAGTGAAACAGTGAGACAGTGAGAGTGTGAGAACCCAGTGAAAGTGTGCACGGTCTAGTACAGTACTCGCGCAGAGCAGAGCAGTGAGGTTCCGCTGATTTCTTGGCTGTCTGTAGCACCTCTGACTATTCTTGGCACCCCGGTTTCTCAGTTGACGCCGTATCAGAGGCACTCTCCATTCCTCCCAGCGTCCGCTACTACCCTCGGGAACTTATCCCTGGCGCATTTCCTCGGCTTCATACCGGCACTAGCCTCTGCCGCTGTGGTGCTGCCTGCCAAATGTCTCTACTGTCCGCCGAAAACCCCCCTCAAGAGCGGCTTACCTCTAGCCCCACCGCCGGAAGTTTTTCCTCACCGGAATTTTCCACTCCCTGGACGTTTCCACCAGACGTTCTTTCTTTAAAATCACACCATCTCTATTGGTTACAGTGCGATAAGCCCGCCGCGCGCGACGCTTGACACCGCACGGCCCTGCGCACGTCACCTTGGCCCGTTACATAATCAACGAGAAACCCTCCGCTAGCTTGTGTGTAATTTTCTCTTTCCTCTCTCCTCTCTCCTCTTCCCTCCTCTTCTTCACTCCTACGCCGACTGTCTCTTCTCTCTGCCTTCTCTCTGCCTTCTCTCTGCCTTCTCTCTGCCTACCTCGCTCTTACTTACTTCGCCGCCGCCATCTGTCGCAGTCTGCCGTACTCGCGGGCCCGCCCAACCTGCACTCCACTATCTACACGCCAACAGGTGCTACTACTGTTTCCACCACCATGATCGACTTCTCCCTAGAACGGCTAAAAAGCAAGGTCGCTCGACGCATGTCCGACCTGTCGGTGTTCGACTTTGCCCCCGTGCCCGACCGCACCCCCGCAGGCTCCAACCTCAGCATCATCGACATGGAGCCGCAGCGACTCCGCTCCTCCTCCTTCTCCCACTCCGTACCCCATGGCCCCACCCCGTCCCACCCACGCACCGTGTCGAAAAAACACACCAAGGCGCTTATCCGCCAGGAAACCGCACTGGTGGTGCTGAAGAAGCTTCTCCACCTCTTGACAGACTTGGGGCTCCAGCACCCGATCCCGTTAAAAACGTCCGCCGGCTTGGGCACCGCAGGCCCGGTGTCCAAGCTGGTGGTGGTGCACGTGTGCAACTCCAACGACTGCGTGTACTTGCCGCCGGCCACGTCGGCGTCGCGCACGTACGAGGACGAGGAGAACGGCGGCGCACAGTCCGACGACGACGATCGTACCGCGGCGCTTTTGCCGGTGACGGAGGCGTGGACCACGGTGGGCGGCGACGACAGCGACGGCGGCTCGTCATCGCTGCCGGGCGTGCGGCGCTTCCGTCTGCCCAACTACTTGAGCACGCTGATCGACAGCAATGATCTGATCCCGCACTTGTTCGGGGTCATTGTGGAGCTCGTCAAGGACACGTGCGTCAAGAACGTGCGCGTGGCGTTGCTGCTGGACGTGATGCAGTTGTGGCCCACGGGCGACCCCCACAACCGCTACCACACCAAGGAGCGCTTCACGTTGGGTGGGCTCGAGTGGAACCTTCTGCTCGACCAAGCCGACTACTACATCTCCACCTCCAACTCCAACGACACCCGCAGCGCGCGCGTGTCGCCCGAGGCCTTGAGCGCACGCACCCGCAACTACCCGCTCGTGGACGTGCAGGAGCTTGCGGCCGGCTCCGACGCCTTTAACCTGAAGAAGAAGTCACGCCTGTCGTTCAGTGACTCGGCTGCCGACCCGCTGGGCGCTGCCACCGCCTCCGACGACCCGCTGAAGGCCGGTCTCTACGTTTTCTTGTTGCCGGTGCTCTTCCCGTCCCACATCCCTGCCACCGTCACCTCTATCAACGGCCTGTTTGCCCACCACCTCTCCATCAACATAGCCCGCGTGTCGGAGAAGATCTTGCGCCGCAGCACGGTGTCAGCGTCGTTCAACTTGCCCATGGTCCGCACCCCGCCTTCCTTGGCTAACTCTACCGCCGACAAGCCCATCTACGTCAACAAAACCTGGAACGACGCTCTCAACTACGTGGTCACGTTCCCACGCAAGTACGTGGCTCTTGGCTTCGAGCACACCGTCAACCTCAAGCTCATTCCGTTGGTCAAGGATGTGATTGTCAAACGCATCAAGTTTAACGTGTTGGAGCGTATTACCTACGTGTCGCGCGACATGACCCGCGAGTACGACTACGACAGCGAGGACCCGTACAACCACAAGCCCACGCAGCGCGTGCGGGAGCGCGTGGTGCCTTTGTGCGAGTTGAAAACGAAACTGAAGTCTTCCTCCGGCCTGTCCGATCCGTTCAAGGAGGTGGTGATCAAGTGTCCCGACAATAATCTTCTCTACTCGTGCTACGAGTCGGAGGAACTCTACCAGAACCCGGACCCGTTGGCCAAGCGAGGCACCGATCAACTGGTGATGATTGCGTCTCCGCTTGACATCAACGTGGCTTTACCCTTTTTAACCACCAAGGCCGACAAGGACTTCAAGGTGCCCGCCTACGAAGACTTTGACGACACTGCGCCGGGAACCCCAAGAAAATCCACCAGCCACACCAGAGCAAACTCTGTTCTGAGTGCAGTATGTCCGTCATCCCCAATAATTGGTTCTTTGGAGACGCAAATCAGCCACGTCAATGGAGGTAATCTTCTTAGTTCTGAACTCGATGATGATCGGTTAAAACTCCCTTCCACCGAGGTGATGCTGGAGGAAAACCAAAAGGTTGAAAACTTCGCTGCTGGCTACACCAGTACAGCAAAAGCATTGGCCCCCGACTCTAACTTCCGTCACATCCAGATCTCCCACAGACTCCAGATTAGTTTCCGGATCTCCAAGCCAGACCCTAATGACAACTTTAGGATGCACCATTATGAAGTGGTAATCGACACCCCGTTGATATTGCTCAGTGCGCGATGTAATGACGATTCCATTCAGTTGCCCCGCTACAATGATATCGAGCTGAACCTGTCTCCTGCTGCATTGCGTGGAATAAATTTCAGGCAACCTTCCTTCTCCGGCAACGGTGTGAGTATCACTCGATTAGATGAGTCGGTTGTGGATCCTTTGCCTTCATTTGAAGAAGCCACTTCTGCACCCACCTCGCCATTAATGAGGTCGGCGTCAGTCAGCGAAGATGGAATTACTAGAGTACCCTCTATAATCACGCCTTCAGATCCAGCTCCAGCATACGAGGAGATCAATACCCAGTTACAACCAGCAGATATGTCGTGCTCCTTAAGCATTGACGACTTAGTGCTCGACCTGCCGACCTCCAGTTCTGAGCGCAAGAGCAGCCTGATCAGAACGTCCTTGAAAAATTCATTTGCCTTAAATTCTTCCAACCGGCCCAGATCAGACACAAATACAAGTCCGAGTGCGACATCGAAGGGTGAAGAGTCATCTGAAAACCGCCCCGATGAACTGGATGAACCTAGTTCCATTGCTGTTGGTTCGATCTCGAGTCTGACAGATGACAATTACCTGGAGATTTCAAGCTTGCGCCTGCCAGCAAAATCGGGCTTGGAACTGTTAAGCAAGGAGAGCACTACTGGTGACCTGGGAATGATAGCCGATGGCGATAATGCTTCGGGAACTTCCTCTGGCGATGACGAAAGTTCCGTGGTTTCCTTCCGTGCCGAAAATGCCAGCGTTTTCACTCAAGATACAAATTTCGGCCTGCGGATTCCGTTACTTACGATCGAGAGCGCAGACAGCGTCCCGCAATATGGTTCCCAGCGTTCTACGGCGGATTTAACCAAGAGTCTGACAGACACGCTTGACAAACCAGTGGATATGTTTCACGCATACTGAGCGACTACGGTAATCGTATATATAACTACTTAATGAATTTTTAATACGCGAAACCATGGTGGCATCACCCCACAAAATCCGTGCACCAACCATTGTCGTATCACCGTCTTCGTATAGGTAATATTTCTTGTTGCCCACTAGACCCACTTCTGAGAAGCATGTCAGTGGTTCCAAAGCAAGGAAAGGTCGCTGTGGTTGGAGCCGGAGTTTCAGGACTCTGTTTTAGCTTCTTTCTACTGAAGCTCCGTCCAGATATCCACATCTCCATCTTCGATGCTGGAAAACAACCCGGCGGGTGGATTAAGACGGAAGTCTTACAGGATAACTCAACAAGACTACAGCTCGAAAAGGGGCCTAGAACTCTTCGAGGAGTGAGCGATGGTACTTTGCTTATAGTGGACATTCTAAGGCAATTGAAATTGGAGAATGAGGTGGAGGTCATGAACTCCGGGTCTTTGGCCAACCGCAAGTGGTTGCTAGATCCCAGCAATAAGCTCGTACAAGTACCCAATTCTTTTGCGCTGATGGTCAAATTTTTTTTCAGCGACGTGACGCTGGGAGTCCCAACTAGCATTTTGCGGGAACCGTTTGGTAAGACGAAGAATTCTACTGAAGACGAATCGATCAGATCTTTCATTAAGAGGCGATTTGGTTCACCCGCGCTCGCAGATAATATCATTAGCGCAGTGATGCATGGAATATACAGTGGCGATGTGTCCAAATTGAGTGTCAAGGCCACAATGCCGTCACTAGCCAAGCTTGAACAGGAGCACGGCTCAATCTTCAAAGCCATGTGGCTGAAAATGAGAGCAAAGAAGGCAGAGACAACCTTAAATCCCGTTCTTGTTGAATATGAGAAGCTTATTTCGCCGCAAGCAAACCTCCCAGAAGTATCGCAATCTTTGAAGAAGTATCCAATTATGAGACTTGCGAGTGGACTCCAGATTTTCCCTACAGCATTAGCCGCTTATTTACAGAAACAACCCAATGTTCAAATTTTCTACAATACTCCTATCAAGAGTTTCAACTTGAGCCTGGCCACTGTTGACGTTAATGGCTCTTCTTCGTTGTTTGATCATATACGGTACACGGGAGATGCCAGAAGCTTCTCAAAGATCGCAAAAGTCAGCGGGTCTGCAAAGAAGGCAATTGAGTCATTCGAATACACTACGATTTTCTTGGCCAACGTGTACAGCAAGAGAGGTGGGTTGATCCCGGCCAACAAGGAGGGATTCGGGTTTCTCGTACCAATGAGGAACCCTAACCCACAGTCGCTTTTGGGGGTGATTTATGATTCTGATACCGAGCTGGATGCGGAGAAGTTCTTTAGCAAAGGCAATGGTACGGCTACTACACGGGTACCGTACGACAAGATTACATTGATGATGGGTGGCCACTTCTACAATAGCAGAGGCGTTCCATCTGATAGTGTCAATGTGAAGATTACAAAGGAAGTTCTTTCGGAAATATTGGAGGTGGATTTGAGTAAGTACAACATCATCATCAGAGACGAGGCGGCTCTTGCCTCTAAAGATGTGTCATTGGCCGACAATGACCTTCTTATCTCCTATAACCTTCATAAGGACTGTATTCCGCAGTACAATGTGGGATTTTTGGAGAAGGTGGATGAGATGGTTCAATATGCGGAATCCGAATCCAGGGGTAAGCTTAGCATCGGTGGCACCAGTCTCGGCAAGTTAGGAGTTCCAGATTGCGTGATGAACAGTTTAGAGGGCGCGATGGGCTTAAAGTAGATTTTTAATTACTATAATACACGTAGTATACACTATTGTTCCATGCAGCGGGATGTGTTCAAGATTGGACACTTATATTAAGGAGGAATGCGCCAGTTCACCAATGATATCGTCGAAAAGCACAGCTATTCCTCTTCTGGCAGTGCTTTGGCCTGCTCAAGCACTCGTGATGTTGTCTTGGAAAAAGCTATGCGAAGAGGCTTGCCGAACATAGAGACACCCAGCAAGGCTTTTAAGCAAACGTATGCACTCTCTTTGCTTTCCAAAACCACGTGTGCCTGGCCTCTCATCTTCATGTTGATTGACCACACCTCACCATAGTTTGAGAAAAGAAGGTAAATGTTGTGTTTGAGGGTGGCGCGGTTGACCTTATCATTGAGATTATTGAGGTAGAGAGTTTGCAGAAGCTCAAGTCTCGGCCGCTTACTCTGTTTTTCGACTGCATCAGTCGGTCTTTTAGTTTGAGTGCCCATGGGTTAGTGGTTGGATGAGTAGATGGGTTTGGTACAGGCAATCGCACATACTCACGATAGTGTTTACAAGACATGAGGAAGGAAATGGATGGGAAGAAAATGCAATCGAGGGAACAACTGGTTTTTTTTTTTTTTTTTCTTATTTTGAAAAATAAGAATAAAGAAGCCAAATAAAAATAGAAGTTAAGTGCCCAGTGAAATCAGAATGTCCCGAAAAGATATTGCCTAACACTACGTAGAATTGTAATTACCCTTCAGCACACTGTCCTGTTCTCTATATACAAACTGCTATCACTTGGACCCATCTATAAGCATCTGCAACCGCTCCTCAAATTCCCACTCATCTAATTTGTCTAGCATCTCCTCCAACTTGGGGCCCTCCATGAATCCGGGCAAGTCATGCACCGAGTAACCGCATCTATGGTCCGTGACCCGGTTCTGTGGGTAGTTGTAGGTACGGATCTTGTCCGAGCGGTCAGTCGTGGTTACCTGGTCGGTCCGGATTTTCTTTTGCTCGGCAATTTCCTTCTCCCGTTCCAATTGTGCTAACCGAGCACGCAAGATGGAGAAAGCCTTGGCTTTATTCTTGGGCTGCGACCGCTCATCTTGTTGCATCACCATAATACCAGTTGGAATGTGCACAATCCGGACGGCGGAATCGGTGGTATTCACGTGCTGTCCGCCCTTACCTCCAGCTCTCATAGTGTCAATACGGATTTCGCCTGGAGCAAACAGCCTCTCATCCTCTTTTAACGACAGTTCTGTTCCGTCAGACATTTTGGGCAACACCACAACCGCTGCAGTGGAGGTATGAATACGGCCCTTGGCTTCTGTGGCTGGGATTCTCTGCACACGATGAACTCCACTCTCATGACGCAATGTGTTATAAGCACCGGGATGGTCGATGGACACGATGGCCTCGTTTAAAAAACCATTCCCACTCTCACTCTCACTGATGATCTTGTACGGCCACCTCATGTAGTTGGCAAAGTTAATGTACATGTTGAGCAAATCTTGGGTGAAGATACCTGCCTCTGAACCACCCACACCGGGCCGAAGCTCCAAAATGGCTGGACGATCACTATGTAAAATGGGCGGCAATAATCGCTTGCGGAGAGCGTTGCTGGTCTTATTCACAAGCGGAACCACTTCCTCGAGTTCGGCATTTGCTTCTTCCACAAGTTCCGCGTCAGACTCTTCGTTGACAATTTCAAGAAGGGACGTCAAGTTCTCCATGTCTTGGGTGTAAGCTTGATAGTTGTCCAACACCGACGAAACACTCGAAAACCTGATCACTGTTTCCTGGTCAAAAGTACCCAGACTCATTTGCTTTTCCAACGATGAGTACTCTTTCGACATTGTTTCCACCCGGGCGCGTAGAAGCGGATGCAACGGCTCACATAGTTGGTCAACAGTGATTTTAGCGGCGGAATTAGAAGTAGATCGAGCCGAGTAGTTAAACCGACCACATCCTCTGCTCCAAAAATGGTGCGTTAAGCGTCTTAGCAGAATCATTAGTGGAGAACAGAGTAAAAGTGAAGTTCGCGCGCTTTGCACCAGGTGAGTTTCTAGCCGTACAATTGTGCCTTTTCTGATGTCGTCGCTGTCAGAACCCATTACATTGGAGCATTTCCAGAAAGCATTGAAAGATCTTTCCGATGAAAACTTAGAATCTGTCAGAAACCAGTTACAGTTGTCTCTTCGAAAGTTGCATGAAACTAACGACGAACTTGCACAGGAAATCAAAACCACCAAGGATGCAGAGGACTTGAAGATCTACAACGAAACCATCTCCGAAAATAAGGTGGTCATAAAGAACCAGAAGGAAAGACTTACGGTACTCGAGGCAGAGCTTACGCTGCGCGGAATATCCTCTGAGACGGATGGCGTATACTTATAAGTCGCCCTATATACAAAATTATGGATCAGAAATTCACTTCTTATTGGGCAAGCGTGCCTCTGGAACTACTAATGCAAGCTTCATGTAAGCCCAGCTGGTTTTGAAATTCACTCCTTCTTGATTTCAGTCACAGGAGAACCAAACAACTTCTTGATGAATGGCTTTTCGTCAAGTCTGATAGGATCCTCTGGGCGCTTGCACACCAACATCCATGTAGAACCCAAATGGACTCTCTTTTCGTAGGTGATGTCCAATCCAGCATCATCAATAAGCTCTCCAATATCCAAGTTCCAGCGACATGCCCAAGTCTTCATTCTCTTCTCAGAACGGAAGTCCAAGTGGTTGTTGACAAAGTCCCATGTGGAACGACCGTGTTCCAACAACACAATTCTTCCACCTGGTCTCAACAATTTCGCCATGCTTTTTAAGGCGGCAACGGGGTCTTCATGAGCACAAAGGCCAAAAGCTTCAATGATAGTATCATACTTGAAGTTTTCTGACGAAATGTCCACCAACGTCTCAGCCTTCCCCACAGCAAACGCAGCGTTCTTATACTTGGGGAACTTCTTACGAAAATTCTTTTGTGTCTCCTCCACCATCTTTTCAGATGAGTCCACGAACGTGATGGACTCAACCTGGTCTGGAATGAGGTAGGGGATGTTTCTACCAGTACCACAGGCAACCTCCAAAACATTTCCTTCTGCTTGACTCATCAACCACTTTCTCCGAGTACCCATGAACACACCAGCTTCTTCCCACTTGATCTGGTTGTCGTATTCAGCGGCCATGTTGTCGTAGAACTCGGTAGTATCTTGCGCTGGTTGAATGTTTGGGTTATTGGCGTTTGTGATCACCACTTCGGCAACTTCGGGGGATTCTTCTTCATCAGCAGCAGCAACTTTAACCGGCTTACGTGCCTGCTTACTGTACCATTCTTCAAGATCGGCTGGAGTAGGTTCGAACATCAAGTCATACTCGAAAATGTTCTTCCGACGAAACTCTTTTCTCATCATTTGGTAGAGGCGAAACTTTTTCTCTTCCCGAGGCTTCAATTTGTCCCCGCTAAGTGCCTTCATCTTCAAATATTCATACTCGCTAAGACTCGCAGGGTCTTGCTTGTACTTTTCATGAATGTGTGTCATTTGCTTGTCCTCGTAATACCGGTCCCTCATGTAGTAGTAGAACGCAACAAGCATCACAGAAAACATACCAAGGTAGTACTTGGTCATTCTGCGCTTGAATTCGTTTGTCTGAAAGTAAATTGCCCATTGCTTGTATTTGGGCAACTTCTCCAAGTCTCGTTCTTCTTTGACCTTCTTATAGTCCAAAGGGAAAGGCGTCTTGGCATAGTATCTAGAGAGCACCATTGGTAGGACCACAGGCGCCCTTCTAAGATTCAATGCCTGCGACATTTTTTGGCCATTTCTGGCAAAAGTCAATCTAAGCATGGGCCGATTTTTAATCGGAGATTCAAATGTGCGATATGAAGATGCCAAAGAATTGTGTGCGCGCATCGTCTCTTACAATTCCACCATTCGAGGTATATCGAGATATACCCTTTTATCCACATTTTCAAGGATTATATATTCCTTTTAGATTTTTTTTCTTCTTTCATATTCTTTTCCAGTTCAGTAGTAGATAGAAGTAATTTTTGAAGGGTAATTTCAAGCACCTCTTTATCATGCTGGAAAGCTCTCGTGGAATGGCCAATTTCTGTGTTGCCGATTACGGATACCGAAAGACTCTAATTACCCTCTCAATATTCAGATTAAGAAACATTCAAATACCATACTCTCTAGTCGAAATAAGTCACAATCGAACTCCAACCGATTTTATTGAATCTTGGTTTACATCCTCTCAGGCTAACGTTAACACTGGTCGTGTAAACACCAACACTCGTCTTCAAATGTCGAGCTTGGAAGGCAAAACTACATTGTGGCTAACAGCATGTCTCAATTCACAGAAATCTTGGAAAATGCCAGAGTAGCCGGCTCGCAAAAGAAATATGACGAGGCGGAAGCTCAATACTACACTATTATCAATGCCGAGCAGAAAGCGGAAGATCAAAACAAAAGAGCAAAGTTCTTGCAGGACCAGGAAACTGCCATCGTTGAATTGGGCGTACTTTACCAAGAACAGAAGTCAGCAGAGAAGTTGAAGCAATTGCTTACCGATTCGAGATCCATCTTGGGCACATTTGCAAAGTCTAAGACAGCCAAGATCGTGAAGACCTTAGTGGAAGACTTTGAAGCCATTCCTGGTGCAATTGACGTACAAATAACATCAATTAGAGAATCCATTGAGTGGGCCATCAAAAGCAAATTGTCTTTCTTGAGACAGCAGTTGCAGTTGAGATTGTCTTCTAAGTTATACGAAACTGGTGCTTATCAAGAAGGCTTGAAGATTATCACCGATTTGTTAAAGGAGTACAAGAAGTTAGACGATAAATCTTCTCTTGTGGAAGTCCAATTAGTGGAATCTCAAATTTACCATGCATTGAGAAACATTCCAAAATCCAGAGCAGCTTTGACCAGTGCCAGAACTTCTGCCAACTCCATCTACTGCCCAACGCTATTGCAAGCTGAGCTTGATTGCCAAAGTGGTATTTTGAACGCTGAGGACAGAGACTACAAGACTGCTTTTTCTTATTTCTACGAATCCTTTGAAGGGTATAACTCTCAGGCTGATTCTCGTGCTATTACCGTGTTGAAGTATGTTTTGTTGACTAAGATCATGTTAAATTTGATTGACGATGTGAACCTGATTTTGAACAACAAGAATGTGACTAAATACCAATCTAGAGATATCGATGCTATGAAGGCCATTGCTATCGCTTACTCTCATAGATCTTTGAAAGAATTTGAAACCGCTTTGATGACGTACTCTGTTGAATTGAAGTCGGACCCAATCATTAAGAATCACTTCAACGCGTTGTATGACAACTTATTGGAGCAGAACTTGTTGAAGATCATTGAGTCCTATAGTGTTGTGGAGTTGTCTCATATTTCGAAGATCATTGGCTTGAGCATTCAGCAAGTGGAAGGAAAATTATCTCAAATGATCCTAGATAAGGTGTTCTACGGCGTTTTGGATCAAGGTAATGGATGGTTGATCATCTACGATGAACCAAGAACAGATTCTGCCTATGAATCGTCGTTGGAATTATTCAAAAACTTGTCAAATGTTGTTGATGTCTTGTACGAAAAGGCAGCCGCTTTGAATTAGCATGCAATAGCACAGAATATTTTGTGAGATAGAATATAGCAATGATATATTTCGATTATTATGTGAAAATGCCCTTGATCCCCCTCTCGGATGCGACAGCCGCAAGATTACCTGCCAATGCAACAAAATCCTCCAATTTTCCGCACGCAATGAAGCACTGCAACAAGTCATTGCTTTTGTCATTAGCAACTTGATTAATGATGGAGAACGCCGCTTTGATGTACTTCCAGTCATTAAATCTAGCCTCTCTTAAGACTTGCAAAAGTTCAATTATGAGGTATGGGACATAAGTTGAACGAAATTGCTTGAACATATCCACACGTTCGGCATCGCTGCAGTTAGAAATTTGCAGTGTGAACCAGTTGGAAATGAAATCTTGCACCGTGGCCAATGTCTTCTCTATGGATTTACTCACGTCGGCGGATTTCCATGCTCTTTCGGGAACAATACCCCATCCTCCAGTAAATGATTTCCACTGTTCCATAAGATTCAAGCATTCAACCAATGGTACGTAGTTTAACAATTCTTCCTTGTCCACTTCGAGAACCGGAGATGGAGAGTAATCATCATTTACCGATTTCTTTTGAACTTCAAAATCATAATCCTTGATTAATTTCTTGAAATTCCTTTCTTCAGCAAATGCCACAATGGATCCCAAACGACCAGTAAAGAGAAAACGACGAAGTACCGCAATCGAAGCGTGAATCGCATCTTCATACATCTTGTTTTCATAGAACCAGCCCACAGAGGTATACATGGTAGAATCCTTAGGATGGACACTGAGAACAACTGAAGTGAGCGGGCCATCAGAAGTATAAAATGGTTCCGTCTCGGTCATAACTCGTTCAACAGTGCGCTTCAAGACATTGTTAATCCTTTGCTCGTATTCACCTCCCAAATCTTCTGTCATGGATGTTGAATCAGTATCATTCTCTGAGGATGTCATGACTCCAAGGTTTTTGCAGATTTCAAGCTGACGAGCACGTTCGGCTGAGTCAGTGATTTGAGATAAGAAGATTGAGTAGCATTCCCGCAAATCTTTTTCATCGGGAATGAATGCAAGGTAAACAGGAACTAGATCATGACGAGATAAAGTCGACACATATCTCGTAATGATCTTTGTGGTTGTATTCGTGTCATCATTAATGTTCAACATGACTCCGATGACTGCCAAATGGGCTAATACTCGTAGTACCTGAGAATCTTCAAAAATTTCTGGCCTATTGGCTGTGACAGTATTGAGTAAAAAGATATCGAGTTGATTGATCATGATGCTTCCCATAATCACACGGAGGGGATCTTGACTTTCCCTTTCAGTAGCGGGAGCATTCAGCAAAGTATTCAAGATCTCGTTGACAGAATCATGCTGGGGAGTGGGGAATGAGACCGACAGGAGCAGCTGTGTCTCATCCAGGGGTAAAATAGATTCAAAGAACGAACGAATGTGATGAGTAAAGAGTTGATTCACATAAAGAAGTAAACATTCTTCCCAGTTAGACTTTGCTTCCCTGATGTTCTCAATTTGGGAACCACCACACAAAAAGGAGTATATGAGACGCTCATTACGGCTAACACTTCGCTCTTGAGCTAATTTGCTTACGGTTTGAAACCATAAGTATTTATGTTTGACTCCGCTGGGTTCATCCACAGTATCTTCATCCATTCGATCCGTCGCGTCATAGTCCATAACAGGATCGACATAGTCCTGGGTGGCACCAATCAAGATGAGGGCTAAAGTAAAATTTCCTGTTTCGCTAGCGAAATCAATGGCTGCTTGAACATCGCCTTTGACAAGCAAACGGTAAATCTTTAAGAAATTCTCGTCATCGACCTTCTTGTCCTCGGGTGCGATAGGCTGTTGGGACCGAATAGGAGCATCGGCATCTAAATAATCAAGGTGGCTAGATTGGTGTTTGTCGGACGCCAACTGGTTCAATTCGTTGTTCTCTATTGCAATTTTGGTGTGTGTCCACTTGGAGTTCTGCAATGCATCAGTATAAGGATCAATATCTTGAGAGTTATACTGCAACCACTGAGCAATCAAAAGAAGTTCCTTCACCTTTGGGTTTTGGTCTAAATAGTAGTCTCTTTTAACTGATGCTGAGCAAAAGTCGAATGGCTTGTTTGTCACTGGAGACCCAGAGAGTCGGAAAGAATACAACACGTGAACCAAGTGCCAAAGCTTCGCTTCCATATCCCACCGCTCAAAATTTTCTCTCGAGTAAGATGCATCATGTTCATTTTCATCCAAATCTTGCCCTACTGCAAGCGCTCTTTGGGCAGCTGCAGAAGTGAAGTTCTGAATAACTTCGAAGGGGTCTACCAGTCCACCACTGAGCTGATAGTTCTCCAAGATCTTAGAAAACTGTTCAGTCTCAGAAACCAACAATTGGCTTGATTCCGCGGTGGTTTCGTTCATGGTGATTGAATCTGTGAATCGGAAAATGGTAAACATCTGCGCTCTATACTGAAAAGAATTTCGTGCACCTACCAAAAGTTTTTGCATCAATCAAGTACACTGGTATAACGTGGATATTCAGAAAATAGATCGAAACTGCAAGACAGTACTGTTGAGAATACCAGAGAAGTATGTCACTGCTATTTGGGTATATTGAGAAACCCTTTGCCGGTGTGGCACAGTAAGGAGTTTCCATACCCTGCGAATTTCTTCACTTCTTTCGAGAACAAGACTGTGTTGTTTGTTCAATTGTGATACTACTGTGCTCGGACTAATCATATCGAAGAACTAAGAAATGAATTTGTGGTTTATGGTAGTAGTAAACATCGATTCTCACGGATCAGTCGTGACTCGGGAGATAGTGTGGTGTACGGATGTACACCGTACATGATTATCGCCTCCACTTTGTTGCATGTAGACTCAAGAAGGAGCTTCAATTGCGTTCAACAACAAGACGAAACAAAAACATTGATATTAAACACTACTCATCCAAAAAAAATTGATTTAAAGATTTTTTTATCAAGCCATGTCTGAACACGTCACCGATCAGTCGGTATTTGGCGATGAAGATAATAATCCTTTTCCCCACAGCAATGGTATTGCGAGTATCATCCAAAAAACCCCGTCCGATAAGGCAAGAAGAGGATCTGGAGAGTCTTCAAATTTCCAAGCGTCTACCTTGAATAACGCAGTGTTTGGATCCCTACCTTCGAACAGTAATGAGAGGATAAGCACACATGATACCCACTCGGTAAATGACGATGAACAGCAAGACAGCGAGTCTATGTTACTATTCCAGAATGAAAGAGAACAGTTCAATACGGTTCATCACGATTACGAGAGTCGTGTCATCAAACTTTTAAGTCCCAACTATCGACCTCATATCGAAATTGTTGACGCGGGAAAGTCAAACGAAGGAATGGCCCATGCTCTGAAGAAGTATGTGGTGTACACCATCAAATTGGTCAGTGAAGAACTTCCAAAGGAGGAAATACAGACGAGGCGCCGTTACTCCGATTTTGAGAGCCTACGAGACGCTCTTACTCGCATTTTTCCGTTAGTGGTCATTCCGCCTATTCCCCCAAAGAATTACTTTTCGTTGAACATGCTTAATGGGATAGTCGGATCGAATATATCCTCGGGCGCATCCTCTGCAAATGGAGGGAGCTCATCCATAACCGGCGATGGAACTCCTTCGCATAACCCGGGTTCTACTTCCTACTCCTATATCAATTCCAAACATTTGAACAAAGTTCAGCTTATAGACCACCGCAAGCGGCTACTTGCTAACTTCTTGAATCTGTGTTTGAAAATCCCTCAAGTCAGAGATTTGGAGTTTTTTGCAAAGTTTCTCGACCCCTCCGCAAACTGGTCTGATGAGATCGTATTGATAGACAGTCAATTGCCAAAATCAGTTTATCAGCTGAACCCAGAGAATGGTCTCAAAACTGACTCCGTTTACGCAAACCTCCCATTACCGAATTCTAATCACCCTCTTGGTCTTCCGTTTCTCAGTAAGCGCAAGATTGCCGAGAAAACAACAAAGATTCTTAGTAGCGCTAAAGCTGCTGAAGCTACTAGTACGGACCAACAAAATAATGATGCTAATAAGAGTCAAATGACAAATGGGGTCGCAGTTACAGAGTCAGAGGCTTCAATCAAGGCCTCGAGTTTGGATGATATTAACAAACGGATTGTGGAGAATCTTATTGGTATGTCCGGAGATTATGTTGAGCTTGGAACAGCATTAAATTCTTTCTCTTTAAATCTAGCTGACTCGGCAAAGGTAAAAGGAGCGAGAACATCCGAAGGGGATGACAGCAAACTTGACATAGTATTGGACAAGGTTGGTATTGCGTTTGACAGGTCTCATTCAACACATCAATCACTTATTGCGGAGTTGGAAACAAAGTTTTCGGAACCACTTGGGGAAGCAGTACAGTATTCGAACATATTTGCGTCGGTAAAGAGATTTCACGATAGAAAACAAAAGCAAAGGAGCTTAGTGGAAGGGGATATCAGAGATAAGAAGAAGGAGCTAGTCGAGTTGCGCAAAGCTGGAATGCAATCGGATCAGGATCTGGATGCCCCTAATGCTGCAAATTCAAAGAATGGAACGACTGAATCTACTGCTACTCCATCTGATGTGGATAAGACGCATGCTTCCAAATTGAACATGTTCATGCGCATGAGTTCGATCAAGAAGTTCACCAAGTACGTGTCAGATATAATGGATCAGAACCCTGAGCAGACCCGGAAGCAACGAATTGGCATTTTGCAAACAAAGCTTGAAACTCTAGAGAAGTGCCAAACGATAATTCTTGGTGACATTGCTTACATTACTGATGAGCTTGGTAAAACGAGTAAGTCGTTCCAGCAGCAACAACTTCAGTCCATCTTCCGCATTCTTTTGAACTACAACTCCATATTCATAGGATGGGCGCGTAAGAACATTGAGATTTGGGAAGAAATAAAAGAAGAGATAGAGTCGCTCGTCCTATAATTCATCAAGATATCTTTTTGCTGCTGGTCCCCAGTATGGTTCGTTCTTATACGTGGACATATCTTCTGGTAGACCTTTAAGTGCTCCAAGAAATCTTTTGGGCACTTCTAAGTCGTCTCCGTCAAACTGGGAAAATGGATGTAAGTAAGTTCTGATCGTGAATACAACAGCCTGAGATTTGGGTAATCTTGTGAGTACTTGGCGCTCACTTCTGTAGTTCATATCAGCGGAGAAGTCAATCTTTTCATAGTCGAGCGTTTTTGGCGACGCCGGGTCAAAGTGGTACCCTTTGTTGGAGTTATCATCGTAGAGCATGGAATGAGTCTGGACTGAAAAGTTAGAGCGGCCCACAAACTCACCGGCTTTAATTCTAGCAAAGAATTTGTTCATTGACAACTTGAGCTTCTCCTCGTATCCAGGGACTGGGACATGAATAGCACTAAGTGGCTTGTTCACTTTTTCTGACGGATTGAAGCCGTTAGCAAAGGCAAATACCCCACCCTTAAAAAAGTATTCTGTACCATTAGGCTCATCTTGTTTAGTAGGGTCGGGCATCATGATAATGAAATCCTCTTCAATGGTTCGGATAAGGTAGTGCATCAATGTCCTGAGAGGAAAATCCTTACCATACAACGGGATATCCTCACCGGTTATCAGGTTGTGTACTATCTCATTAGGTTTGACTGAGAAGTACATTGGGTACTTATCGCACATATACTTCACCACCAAATCATATAACTCCCGAATCGCTGGCTCAGCGTCTTCGTAAGGAAACACGGTACACTTCTCCATGTCTTTGTCTTCGGGATAGCCTGGGTGGTTGTTGGTCAGTAGCTTTGTTTTTTCTTCAATACGGTCAAGATAGGTATTCTCAATCAAGAGCCAATCTTGAGCCACCATATTACGAACCGACATGGTCAATTTGTATGCCTTATCTTTGAACGGATAAATGTTGAATGGGTCTTCAGTTTCCCAATTGAAATCTGCAGCCACCGGCTTTATGTGTAGAAATGGATCGGCCTCATTTTTGGTATGAGTGCTAGACTTTTCCACTTTAGAACGCTTTCTGATTCCTCTATTGATAATGAATGTCGAGACCAAGATAAGCACAGCAGCAGATAAAAGTTTCAAAACATTGTCCATTAGTGGCAGTCTGGTTATAAACAGAGAAGAAAGATTTTGAGCGTAAGGCAAAATAGAACAAGCTGCTACGTGGGTTTTTATTATTCTAGACAATCGCTCTTTATGAGCGGAAAGTACATCCCGTTAATGTGGGGGTCTCGGCAATATATGCACAGAAATAAGCGTCTAGTTCCCAATCCAGTAACCAATTCCGACATCCATACACTACTAGGGTTGTCGCACGCCAATAACGACAACGACAATTCGTATCTAGGCAGCCCTGCGTCAAGCCAAGGTTTTCGGCTGAAACACATCAGAAAGAACATTCTCGGATATTGATGGATTGCGCCGCTTCTAGTCGAGCGTCCTATTTACGGTGGACTGCAGTCAATCTCCGCGAACGGTGAGAAGATTTGCAAGTGGAAGTAGATGCTCATCCGAGACTACACACACACCATCTGGCCTACTCCATCTAACATCGGTACTAGCGACCATGTCGTCTTCCATATCTTTGGTGGCGAAATTTTTCACTAGCGCACAAAAACACGATGTTGCCGTGTCTTTAGCAAATCTGCTAGTTGAGAACTCCGAAAACTCTTCTCTTTTGGCTGATCTTATCGACCAATTGGACCCAGACACAGTCAAGGCCATTTACCCGCAACTTTTGCAATACGTTAACCATGCTGCTTCCAACGGCGAAACAGACAACTTTGATGTTTCAATTGCGTTTTTGCTGCTGCTGGCAGCTTTAAGCGAGGAGTTCTTCTCCTTGTCTCTCCGTGAGTTGAAGTGTGCTATGGATAGCCATTTGAATTTTGTTTCCTCCTTCCAAAACGATGTAGAGACGTACATGGCCGATGTGAATACAAAATTGGAGGTATCTAAATCCCAGATATTGAGCAGATTTGAATTCTTGTCCGCTTTGCTCTCGAGACGTGGTCTGCAAAAGTTCTACGCTTCGTCTGAGTTTGATAAGGTTCTCTGCCTTTTCTTGGGCCACTCTGATGATGAGATCTCGTCTTCGTGCTCCAAGCTTATACGTTGGAGAATCGACCATCTTGTTGAGCAATGCGCTACCGATTCTCAGCTTTGCAAGTATTTGTGGTCGTTGGTTTTTGGTCTTATTCAGTCCGCCACTTCAAAAAAGCACGTTAGTAACGCATATATCATGTGGCTCAGAATCTTGAATAGCCCGCTGAATAATTTCAAGAACATTGAACTATTCCAACTGAACTATCTTAATCAACAGTTTTATTGGAAAGCTCTTCAGAACGGGTTGGTTGCTTCGTCTCACGAAATACGTAAGTTTTCGTTATCCATTTTGCAATTGTCTCTCAAATCAATCTCCACATCATTTTGCACTGACATTATTACTTGGGACACCAAAAATGAAAAGATCTTACTAAGAGAATGGAGTCGTTTCACGACTCTCTATGAGATCTTAGGGATCGATACTTCTTTGCATCAAACTCAAGCGGCAGTCACTGACATTCTCGATTTGATCACGTCTAAGTCTTTAATTCACCCTTCTTGGGGATTTTGCCTCTTATCCACTGGCTTCCAGGCTTCTATTGATTCGGTACGCAAGTTTTCCGCTCATATTCTTTTGTCCATTCCTGAAGAAAATTTGCATTTGCTACAATATGGATTGCGCTTCTTGGAAGATACGTATTTGCCCTATATGATTCAATCCCGCCACTTTGCTGTTCGCCCAATTGAAAATGGGAGCAGAGAATTAAAATGCGAGTATGGAGAAAAATTTACTCATTTCTTGTCTCATATTTTGCTCAACTTAAAAACAAATGAGGAATACCAAAAGGTCTCCCTATCTATTCTCAAAGTTTTGGAAAAGAATAAGGAGGCGTATGATGGAGTTCGTGTTTACACTGCTTTGGGTCTTTGGAGAGGCTTGGAGGGAAAAAAAGTTCTCAAGTTTGGTCTACATGATGAGCTAGTTATTAAATTGTTTGACGATTTTTCCGAAGGTGGATTGTTTACTAAGGTTATTCAAACACTCAATTTGAAACTCTTGCTCAAGTTCGATTTGAAAAACTTATCCGATTTTGCTTCTATCATCACTAAGTTTGTCAAGTTCAATGGCTACGATATCTTCAACGAACACTTGGCACTGATATCAGAATATGTTTTAGAAAGTGGGTTTACTATAGAAAAGATTGCAAACTCTATCCAATCCGGCCAGATCCCCGAGAATGAGCAGACCGCTCTATTGAGTATTGTTTACAATTCCCCAATCCGGGACTCAAATTTTGTGAGCAACATAATTTCAACCAAGTCAGATTTGTTTGTGTCGGAGTTTATCTCGAGTAGCGTGGTGATTTGTGATCCAGCATTCGCAACTAGAGCGGCCCAAATTTGCACCAATGCTATTGCAGGTCTAAGTGAGGCTGATGTATACAACAACCTTTGCAGTACGAAACTTGATTTTGTTCAATTGTTCAACGCGTCAAATTCTCTCACTAGCCTTTATAGTTCGACTATTGAAGATGTCGAATCTTCAGACTATGGTGTACTTGTTCGTTCCGTGGCCAAGCTCAAATTTTTCAACAGGTGTGCTATCTCATTTGGGTTACCAAACTCTATTGACCTCTGCGGACTTATTGAAGTACATGGGAAAATCTTTTCTAACTCTTCCGGCTGCTCGAAAACCGTCAGCGACTTTTACAAGCTCAAGGAGGAAGCTTTTGGTGAGTATCATAAACTCGTGTCTATCTTTGCAGAGGCTAACAGAGGCCCTTTGCTTGATATTGCTCCAATGTTTCCTGTTCTTCACTTTGGCTCGACTCATCACACAACATTGCATTCTATCTGTCGCATCATTCATGCTGGTTTGGACTCAGGAACTATGGATCTTGAAACTTTGCAGTTATTTATGATTCAATTATCTGAGTCAGTGGCTGAATTGGATGCGGAAAGATTCAAATTAGCTGACAACGATGTGCACGTGTTTTTGATCCAAATCTACTGCCATCCTGTTATTTTAAAAAGCACGATTGAAAGCGAGGTTTTGAACGAAGTAGTTTCAGCGTTCTGTGAAATTATGTTGTTCAATTCAAGTACCAGAAGAGGATTGTTTCCTCGTTTGGCGAAAGAAATTATGAAATTCCAGGATTCAAACCCAACCGAATTTGAACAAATGCCTTTCTTGCCGTTATTTTTCGTGCGTTCGATTTTACATCGTCAAGTTCAGCATAGTGCATTTAAACTTGAAGAAATTATTGGCCGCATCTATGATTCGAATTTGAGTCTGAATCACACTTCTAGCATCTACCGGGAGATGTACGGTGAGGATGAAATCTCATCGAAGGTCCGCGTGTTCGCTATGTTGAATTCTATCAAAAGCTCAGAATGTGCCAAAGGAGTACTTGACGTTGTCTTTGACGAGAAAGACCCCTTCTTATTCTTCAACATTGTTAGGAGTACTGATGGTATTGAAGAATATACTAGAAGCCAGTTAGCAAAGATTGTTATTTCCGTTTTTGATATTGTTGAAATTGATTATTCCTTCGAGAATTACTTCCCCCACTTCATTTACTTTATTGAGAATGATCCGAGTCCCCTTGTTAGAGTCTACTTTGAATGGGCAATTGCAGCCCATTTAGTGCAGAGACCAGACAGAGCTCCAGAAGTATTTGACAAATTAGAATCCAGTCTCTCTGTGCATGAACTGAGACCCACATTGGTGACAATTTATGAACGCATATTATTCCTTATGGCTAGATCCATGAATGAAAAGAATGAAACAAAGTACTTGACTCAGTTGGCAACTATTGTTTTGCCAGCAGCTTCAACAAACAAGGCAGTCACTAGACATTTCTCTATGTCCTTGGCAATATCGATGTATGAGGAGATTCACAAGAAGAGCATCAAGTTGGATGAGAATGTCCTCTCAATTCTCTCCAATATGTACAAAAGTGCGGTTGCGCAAGGTGCATTTGGTCAATACCGTAGTGGTGATGCGCTTCTTTGGGATATTGTCGGCGATCTTAACTTGGTTAACATTTCTGGTGGATTGTTATTGCGCTTAAATGACAGAGATGTGGAATACATCACAAGTGAAGAATTTAACAAGTACTTGTCAAAGGAAAGGCAAGCTCTCTTGAACCACCCCGTTGGTGAAAATGACCTGGCTCTCTGGGTGAAGCAAATAAAAGCATCTGAGACTAGAGCCTTACTGGAATCGAACAATATAACGATGTCACCATTACAAACTAAAAGTGGAGCGTGGAGCGCCGTCATGGATGTGGATCAAACTGACCGTGGCAGCGATATTGTTAGGAGTGATTTAATTGTGGTTGCCTCATTGGTGGATAAAGCGCCTAATTTGGGAGGAATTTGTCGATTATGTGATGTGTTGGGAGCAGGATTGATGACATTGCATGATTTGAAGATTAAAAACCACCCACAGTTTAAGAGTGTTGCTGTTACTGCCGACTACTGGATGCCGATGATCGAAGTTGCTCCTGTGAATATCGTCATGTACCTTCGGGAGAAAAAGGCCGAAGGTTATACTTTGATTGGATTGGAGCAAACTGACAAATCTGTCGTTTTGGATAAAGATTTGAAATTTCCTAAGAAGTCGTTGATTTTGCTCGGTAGAGAGAAGGAAGGAATTCCTGGTGAGCTTTTGGCAGAGCTCGATCTTTGTGTTGAAATCAAGCAGGTTGGAGTGGTGAGATCGATGAACATTCAGACAGCGACCGCTGTTATTGTACATGCATACTCCTCGCAGAACTGCTAATGTTTCTTTTGCCCATGAAAGAAACCGATGATAGATAATAATAGACAAAATTTGGCTAAGATCATTACATACAATTTACGTCAAGAATTCTATTCGTTACAAACTAATGCACATCATGTCAAACCTAAAAGATCGTTTCGCTCTCTCCTTCATCCAGTTTCACTAAATCGTCTAACGCTTTGACGATGGCAGGACAATACATTTGGGCCATTTTCACAGCCTCGACAAGCATCGCTGGCTGGATTCCTTTGAAGTTCAGATTATTCGAGCCAGTGGCCAAATATAAGTTCGACATTGGGGTGATGACCTTGTCATTGTGCCAGCCGACAAGCAAACCATTTTCGAGCACCTGTTCTTCTTCGGTGGATGGTTCCATTAATAAATTGTTTCCAACCACACCGATAGTGACGATAAGTGGAGGCAGAAAGTTGTCCATTTTGAACACATCAGCCAAGTATTGCGCCTGGTCCCAGTCGTCAGAAAATGTTGGCTGTTCCTCGATTTCTGCGTCATCCACATCGGATACAAGCAAAGGTAACCTTGTGGACTTGAGGGCTAAGTAAGATGTGAGAGAAGCCAAAGTGAGGGGGTAGTTCAGATATGTGACCACAATGCAATCTATGAAGAGCTTGAATGCGTATTTCGTCGTGAGATGCAAATTCTCCGTGGGGAAGTTGTTCACAAACAAGTTGGTCAAGTTGAACTTTAAGTTCGAGACGAAGTTGGAGTCATCTCTGAACCCGGTGACATCTATATCACACTCGATCAAGTTGGATTCCTTGGCCAACAAAACAACCTTGGATTTAACACTGACAATACACTCACTGCCATCTGCCATACGAATTCTAGCAGATCCATTGGATCCCGGTAGGAATGTAGTGTTGGCTTCTAATGGCCGAAATTGGAATTTTTTACGTCCATCAGGACGAATAGGCGGCTGCTTCACAAGCGACTCGTATAAGTATGACCGTTCAGCTGGCGATAAGATCATGATGTCCAGAAGTAAATTCAAGGTAGATGCTCATTTCTCACCAAAAACAGTGTGCACTTGGATATATGCACACGAGATGGAGCACTTCTACAGTGAGATAGATTGGGATTGAAAGATTTTTGATGATTAGATAATATCCACCAGTGGTGACATTAAAGTTTGAGTCTCATGTAGCAATGATTGTTCTTTGATTGTCTCCCTTATCTTGAAATTATGTAGCATAATTCAAAACTTATAGGTAGAGCCTGCATCTAGTGCGATGGCCATAGGTTATTGCATCCGCCTATAAGCACTAGTTCGCTACAGACATTGAAAGGATTAGATCAAAAATAGAGACGGGTTGTGTATTGGGGTTCTAATGGCTTGAAGTATTGCGGATTCCTTCCCTACGTCTATACGTGTACCAGCACAGGTTTCCTACCACAGACTTCTTGTTGCGAAGAGAAAATTCCTATATCACTCGAATCAACACTTCCGGAAAAATGGAGAGAAGAGCGAATGTATTATACATTCAACAGTAAGAAGTCCCATCTAAAATTATGCAATTTCCCTCTGTTGCAAAGATCTGCCACGAACACACTAGTGTCCCAGTATCTGCAAGTACACGACCGCGATATTTACCTTTAGCCATTTCTGCTCTTCAAAGATAACCCGGTAATGGCGTCTTTGTTTGCATCACAAGAGGGTCTGGGACAACTCGTTGCAGACCCCAAGGAACCTACTTGGTTCCAGAACTCCTCTAAGCGGGTGATTCCCAACCATCTTGTACCCAAAAAGAAATTGGGATTTCAACTTTCCACCGTTTCCAACAAGAAGGACTCCAAATCATCTTCCGCCACTGCTGCAACATCCAAGTCGGGTTTGTTTAATGCTACCGACTTCAACGTCATAACTTTTGGAAACAGGGGTCAGGGATCTTCTGTTGCCGTTCAGGGCGATACTCTGGCATTGGCTTTGAATGAGCAAGCAGCAGACTCCACAACAACGTTGGATTACGATGATATTCCGTTGTACAACAATGCGGAGGATCTCCCTCCCGCAAGGTCTCTTTATGACTTGAATGATGAGGCTTTTATTTCCCTTTCAAAGCCCGCACAGCACACCGAATCTTTCATCAACAAGGACCCAAGAAGTTTCAACAATGCGTTTGCAAGAAAGGAAGAGGTGACATCCGCCTCGATTGAAGAGGAAAAGAAGAGCAAGCTCAACTCTTTGCAAAACAATGACTCTGCCATTCTTGTCTTTGGATATCCCGAAAGCATGGCAAATCAGGTCATTGCCTACTTCCTGGAGTTTGGTACTATTTTGGAAGACTTTGAAGCGATCAAGAACTCCAAGCAAGCGTCAGGCAACATCTTTGATGCTATTGCCACCACGGGTGCATTTCCTTCGTCGGAATCGCCTGCGTTCCGTTCTGCAACCGCGCCTCCCCCTCCCATTTTCAGTGGGCATTCATGGGTTAAGCTTACGTACGACAATCCGTCTTCTGCCATAGACGCATTGCAGGAATCTGGGTCAGTATTCAATGGAGTGTTGATCGGCGTTATTCCATACACTAAGGAAGCGGTGGAAAAGCTACAAAAGCGCAAGTTGACTGTTTTAGAGGATATTGGCGGGGGCGTCCAGGCTTCGGGCCTTGCTGATGCTAGCAAAAGCGACAAGCCGGCTATTGGTGATAATAATGACATCCAGACATCGTACATCAAGAGACTAGAAATCAAGGATGGGTCTGAGATGTTTTTGAAGTCTGCGGCGACGAACGCGGCTAAGCTCTCGAAGGACAACGGCAACAAGAAGTTGGGTGTCTGGGGCACAATCTCCAACTATTTTTTCGGGTTCCACGACTTGTAGAAAGTGGTTCTGTGTCAGGCAAATGGGTTTCGTTCTTGGCGTGTTGTGCACCAAGGAGGTGAGAACCGTATCCGGAGGCAACAGTGTATATTAGAATAAACATGGAATGCCAGTTAATGCCACCTTCTCTTTGACGGCGAGGGACTCCTCTGAGGCGAGCCGGGCCTGCTGCCGGAGCGAGAGGGTGAAAGCTGTGTGCACTGGTTGTAGGTCAAACTTTGGTTGGCCAAGTGTCTGGAAGGCGACTTATCGGGCGAGTGAGGCCGTGACGCCGGACGCCGAAACACATCGTTGCGGCGGCCTGGGGTATCGATAATCCGGCCAAACGTGTCGTTGGCGCGGCTGAAGCTAGCTCCTGTGCGGTTGAACGTATCGTTTCGGAACGAGTCATTGGTGGTGCGGCGCAAGTACGGTGTGGACAGAGTGATCAAACTGCCATGGGCGGAGTTCGTATCGTCGATGAACGTCGACCGGTCGTAAATTCCGCCGCTCATGGTGTCGTATTTCCGGGTTTGCACCGGCGAAAGATATCCGGAGTACCGCAGTGGCTGCCGCGCCGGAGACGCCGATCGAGACTGCTGGAGATGGTCCGCCCGCACCGACTTGAGACGGTTGCCCTTAATGTCGTGGGTGTAGAAGGTATTGTCTTTCTGCAAGTGGCCAAACACGTCGTCGTGCACCACCAAGCTGGCGGCGGCCATAGGTCCATAGGTGGCATCGACCATGGCGTCTTTTTTGAGCACAGACGTTTTGGGGATCACGTACTTCTTGTTGTACTCGTTGAACGTCTCCTGGTAGATGATCTGGCGGTCGGTGACCAACTGCAAGAAGCGCGTGGTGAGAGTGTAGGCCATGGCGTTGAACAACACCGTGACCACCGCGATTTTCCAGAGCGCCACCACATTGGCGGTCAACCAGATGAGCACAAGAACCACAGGCGAGAATGTCGCGAGCAAGTGGAGCTGGAACAGCGACGGGTCCCACACACGCAACACCCACACGTCTTTCTCCTCGATGCGCATCTCGTAGGTTGTTTCTGCCTCGGACTCCGACTCCGAGTCGATGAAGGTGTTTTCGTCAAAGTATGCGAGCACCCGAGCCACAATACCGCCCTCGTTGGCGTTGGAGATGCTGCGTTTGGTCACGTTCGACCCGCGCGGCCGGGGACTGTCGCCGGACCGGCTGAGCAATGTGTAGTCGCGGTACGGGTACCATAGCACGTATGCGGCGTTGGCAATGGAAACGAGAAAAAGGGCACAGCACGCGAGCTGAAAGCCCCACACAAAATGGCGGCCCGCCGCCTTGGCGCTGTACTGCTGCTGCGGAGGGTGCGAGCCGCGATCCGGGCCGTAGATGGCGCGGTTCACCGCCTGCTGGTATGCGGCGTGGTTGGTGTTGAACACGGCGTTCTCGCGGCGCTCAATGGCGGCCATGTAGTAGTTGTGGATCTTGCAGATCACTGCAAACACGAGAGTGAGCGCCGTGCCCACCGGGATGGTCTGGGGGATGTAGTCGTCCCAGTCTATGGAGAGGCGGGTTTCATTGAGCTGTAGGAGCAAGTCGAATGGGTAGTGGCGGATGCGCTCAACAAGCGGCTGTTTTCTGATGAGTCTGCGTCGGGCCATGGAATTGGGGGTCTTGCGGCGGCGAAAAAGAGGGGGCAGGGTAGGTGGGTGTGGGAGTGGTACAAGGTGGTGGTATGTTTGTTGTGGTTTGTGGGACCGAATCCAGTAGATGTAGGCCGTTCGCACCGCGAACATCAACACCCTCTAGTGCACCACCTCCAGTGATACACCCCACTAGAGACCAGCGTGCGCGGAGAAAAACACGGCGACCCCCGCTGATTCGTACCTCTGCATGTCCCAGCCGTCCGCAGTGCCCCACGAGGCCCTCAAAAAGTCGCTCCGGGCCCTAGTGGAAACGTCGGTGCACAACACGCGCCACGGCGCCTTTTTCTCCCAGTTGAAGCACAATGTGGACCAGATCCGTGCCACTCACTACAGCCCGACGAAGCGGGAGCGGGAGAAGGTGGAGCAGCCTGTCCCGGCCGAGGACCAGCCATACGCGCCGCCGGTTCGGCGGAACGATAAGCATTTGCTTGTGGACAAGATCCAGCGCCAGAGTAGCGCGTTGGAGGCGCTCGAGGCCAAGGTGCGGCAGCTCCAAACGGAAAACGCGACGCTCAAAGACGAAATCGGCATGTTGCGAGAGGATGGCGCGCTGCTACGAGAAGAGAATGCCGTGTTGCGCGGTCAATTGGAAAAGGCGAACCAGAATCCTCCGGAGCCGGCTGATGTCCACGGCGAAGTCGTCAGCAAGTACAAAACGGCGCTCGCCATCAGCCGCCACCAGTGCCGCGATCTCAAGCGGCGGCTTGAGGCCAGTGCCGAGGCAAACCGGTTCCAGCAGCGTGTGCTAGAGCAATTGCAAGGTCACCCACGGCTATATGGCGACATCCCAGACCCAAACATGGACCCACACTTGACCGCTAACCATGGTTTCGGGCGAGAAAACCTCAGCCGAGAGAGAGGGCAATCGAAAGCGGAGAGAAGAAACCCAAATATGGGGGCCCGATCCACCAACCACCCCAACCCCGACCTCAACCCGGACCTCAACCCGGACGTCCAAGCCGTCCTGAGCCCCCACGAATTCCTGGCCCTCCTGGACCTTCTGGACCTCTTGAATATCCGGGACCTCAACATAGGCGACCCGGGGAATCAAAACCTACAATCTGAAACCCACAACGCGGAGAGGCTCGATCTGGATCGGCTCTCTGCGGAAAAGTTTGATCTGGACCTCGAGTGCTTATCAGATGTGGAAGATCTACGCAACGGCTCTGACGAATCAACGACGCGCCTTCTCAATGGAGAACTCCGCGACAGCACCACCACCATGCTCCTCCGCGGACACCTTTCTGACCCCTACGACATGTTCCGCCACCGCCTAGGCCCGGGTGCAAAATTGCGTGCGGCGGTGATTGCGGTGCGTTTTATCGCCCGGTTGCGCGCGCAGGCAGCGCAAAGACATTTGTGGCGACAGAAGGTTGCCGTGTAACGCTACAGTTTTAGGAGAATCGCGCGATAGTGCGAGAATTGAGTATTTGAGAGGATTGCGAGAATTGAGACGGTGAGCGTTGGGGAAGGTGAATGGGGTGCAGCGACGCCGGCAATGTCTGCAGCCGTGCGGTCGAATGTGATGGTGTTTTGCCGTCTGGTCACGTCTTGCATAGTTGTTGGCAAGTTGCCGCGTCTCCAGATATGGCCGTCTTTCGCTATATTCCGGATGTTTCCGGGGTTTGCTGCCACCAGTGTGAATCCTCCCCCGGTAGTGGAGCCGAAAACCAGGGTCCGTAGCTGCCACTCTTATCGCTTCCAGTCCCTGGTGGCTGCGGGGTATGTACAGTGGGCCTTGATACGAAGGCTGGTCTAGACCCGTCTGCGCACCCCCAGCAAAACCATCTAGACCGGCATAGGGACCCAGGCCGAGAGAATGTTTCTATTCTTGACCGCGCTAAATATATCTGGCCACCGCCACCGCCTTCCGCCCACTCCGGCGCCGGTTTTCGCCCGCACGCCCCTATCCCTACTGTCACACGCCCTCGTCACCTGCGCGAATCCCGCCCCTTTGCGTGTGTCGTGTGGTGACAAGCCCTTGCAACGGGCTATGCACAGAAGCACGCACTCGCATTTTTATTATGTAGTCGTGACAGCTCTTGCCTGTTACGTCCTGGTGCATACACATATCCTACACCAAACGGTGCGAATGCCTATATATCCCATGGTGGCCGCAACCGGACTCGCACCTCCCCCAATTTGCTCTCCAGGCCCCCATTGCCGACCTTTTGCCTCTCCGCTTTTCTAACCGCACCATCGTCTTCCTCGTTCTGGCCCCTGCGTTTTCCCTTGCCTCCTGTGCCTTCCTCTGCCATTCACGTGACCCCTGTGCCTTCTTGTCTGCTCCTGTTCCTGGTTGTCCAGTTTGCCATTCTGGCCCGAACCTCCAAGAACTCTTCCTCGTTGCCTCCCTAGCCGTGTGGAAGATTGCTTTGCTGTGCATCTTGCTCGCTTCTTTGGCCACCTTCCCGCGTTCCTCGCAACTGCAATTGTTCACCTGACGTGCGGTTTTCTTATCCGGGCCTCCCGCATACTGCTTCTTTTGCATAATTGTTGTTCTCCATGAGCACTGTCCCCACCATCCTCGCCAACGGGGCGCCGGTACCATCACCCCGTAACCTCTCCCTCGATACGGCTGCACCCTGCTTGACTTCTCCTTCAAAGTCTCCGGCTGGCATGGCCTTCAGCTTGTCCCCAAATTATAAGTCGCCATGTTCCATTCTTCCCCTGGGTGTGATCTCGGTAGATTCAACCGACACTGCGGCCGTGTCTCGATACACTCTGGGCGCGGACGACGTGCTCGTGGTCGACGTGCGCCCATTTAACCTTTTTTCCATTCTGCGCCTCCATTCGGCTCACAACATCTGCATTCCCTCCACACTTCTCCGTCGGCCCCGCTACGATGTCACCAACGTCATAAACTCCGCTGCATTGCCCACTTCCACCAAGAAACGCCTTCTTGAGTTCACCCCCACCAAAGTGTTGGTGTATGACGCCGCCAGTACCGCGGATCATGCGTCGCTATCGCTTTGTCAGACGGTGAACAAGTTTCTCGCCCATGATTGCTTTGAGGTGGCATACTTGCAAGGCGGATTGCAGGCGGTTGATCTGCTGCTTGTGGATCATTCCATTTCGCTGCCCTCGCGGTCGCCTGTGTCGCCCCAGACCCCTAAGTCGGCGTTTATGCCCACCTCCGACATGCTCAAAAGTGGCGATCGGCTTCCGATGGCGAATGATACCCAGGAGCCTGTGTCGTTTCTCTCTGGCTTCTCGCTACCTTCTGCGACGGCGTCGAACCAGAAAATGCTCTTGTCAATCAAAAAGACGCTTCCGCGCCTCGACACCACTGCCAACTATAACCACACCATTCGTTTGCCCGAAGGGTTTGAGGAGAAAATGGACAAGCTTCCTAAGTGGCTTGAGTTTCTTGCCAAGGGCTATAACACTGAAAACTACAACAAGAATATCATTGCCGAGTTGAGTGAAAAGTTCAACCGGCTCGAAAAGACCGAGCAGCTTCGGTTGAGCATGGCCATCGACAACTTCGACAAGAACGCGCGTTCTGCCGGCAAGTCGCCTTCTCATTTGCATGACTCGCCTGGCGGACAATGCACCCCGCTGACTCTTTGTCCTTACTGTGATGAAATCACTTATACCATTCCCAAGGGCATTGAGTATGGTCACAAAAACAGATACAACAACATATGGCCCTATGAGCACTCGCGGGTGTGCTTGGTTTCGTCACCATGCTCTACAGTCAAGGAAACGCCCGACGATTACTTCAATGCCAACTACATCCACTTTGACAAGCTCTCCCGCACCAAGTACATTGCTACACAAAACCCATTGGACTCCACCAACGAAGACTTTTGGAACACCGTGTGGTACAATGGCGTCAAGGGTATTGTGTGCTTGAATAACCCGCTGCTCATTTCTCCGCGCACATACTATGACGGCGATGTGTATTTCTCCAAGAGTGACCTTGCCATCAAGATTATGCAAAAGAAGGAGTTCGAAGGGTTTACCATGCGCGAGATCGAGGTTACCAAACACGAGACGAAGAAGACCGTCTATCATTTTGCGTACTCGGACTGGCCCGATTTCGGAACTCCTGATGACTTCCAGACGGTGTTTAACATGAGACAGCTCAAGAACGACAAGTTGGACCGTATTGGGGAACAACAACCGTCCGTGGCCAAAATCCCACAGGTTTGGGACTTGTTGGTGCACTGTTCTGCTGGCTGCGGCAGAACCGGATGCTTCATCACCCTCGATATGGTGATTGACTGTTTCGAGAATCCAACCAATAACTCGCTCGACGCGTGGGGCTCCGTGGACTTGGTGTACAAGTCGGTGCAATTCCAGCGGCAGCAAAGAGTATCAATGGTGCAGAATCTCGAACAGTTCATCTACTGCTACGAAAGCGTGTTGAACTACGTGGTGGAGAAGTTGATATAGTGAAGTAGAAAAGAGAGGTGGCGTAATAAAGTTGTTAATGCGAAGATGGTTTTTGGCCACTGGTGTAGGCGGGCGTATCTGAGGACGCGACCGGAGCAGGCAGAGGTGCAACTAGAGCCGAGAAGCAATGTCCAGTATCGTCATATAGAAGGGCTCATATAGTAGGGCCTTTAACGGCTATTTTCGCGTTCCATTCCAGCAGGGCAATCACGACGTTAGGAGCAGGACCAGAGCAACAATAGCCATTAGGAAAAACTGGACTGGACCGCTTGCGCGCCGGCAAAGCAATCGAAACGGTGGTGTCTGCATAACATCATGGAATGCGGATTATGGTTTTGAGATTGCAGGGCTCAGATGCGCACCGCCAGCACCTTTGACGCACGACAATCACGCCAATGGAGGGGAGTGCATGGGGGACGAGTGCGGGCGTGAGTTGTGATGGACCAATTTGGCGCGTTATAGGAAGCGGTGAAACATGGAGAATGATATCCGCAAGATCTCGTATTTGCTCCAGATGGTGGGCCATAAGAAGCGGAGCTCGCACTCGAGCTACGAGAGCATTCCCGATTTCGACATTGCCGCCACCTTGGACATGATGCTCAAACCTGCGCCGATTGTCCAAGATCTTTATTTGTGCGAAACCTCTTCGGCCCAACAAGAGGTGGAGTCCACGGTGCGGGCCATCTACGCCGAGATTCTCAAGGACGGAAAAAACGCCAACCGGGCGCTCGATGTCGACGCCCACTTGCAATTTTTGGAGAAGCCGCTCACGCGGCCGTTGCCGCCATTTTTCACCGCATTGGACTCCAGCCATACGTGGATCGTCTACTGGCTACTAAATGCGCACGTGGTGTTGAGCGGCGATGCCATAGGGCCCGAAACCAGGCGCCGGGCGCTGGCGAAAATCAACCTGCTCGTCATCGAGGACGGCTTGGGCGGAATTGCCGGCGGGCCCAACGACCAGATTGGACATGCGGCCCTGACTTATGCCGCGGTGTTGGTGCTCGCTCTCATTGAGGACTACGACACCTTGGCGCGGATCCGCCACAACTTGGCGCGCTGGTTTGCCCTGCTCAAACATCCCGACGGCTCGTTTGCCATGCATGTTGACGGCGAGCGTGACACGCGGTCGGTCTACAGTGTGTTGGTGGTGCTGAAGATGCTTGGCGTGGGCACCGCCGAACTCTTTGATGGCACGTTGGACTGGCTTCTCTCGTGCCAGACGTATGAGGGCGGCTTTGCTGGCGTGCCGGGAACTGAGGCCCACGGCGGATACGCGTTCTGTGCTGTGGCCGGGGTGTTTCTTCTAGACGGAACAAGCCGCTTGCCCGTGGGCCCGTTGTTGCTGTGGTTGTGTGCGCGCCAGCTCCAGGTGGAGGGCAGCTTTTCTGGCCGTACCAACAAGTTGGTGGACGCATGCTACAGCTACTGGATCGGCGCCGTGTTTGCCATGGTCGAGTGCATCACTGGCGAAGCCTCTTTGTTTGACCGCGGCGCACTTCGCTGCTATCTCCACAACTGCTGTCAGAGTGACGGTGGAGGGCTTATCGATAAGCCTGGCAAGACCCCCGATTTTTACCACACCAACTACTCGCTCTGTGGCCTCAGTATGGCGGAGCACCATTTCCGGGCGGAAAAAAACGATGGCTTTTCTTTTGAGGTGGAGGACGCCGATGAATGTGTGTATACTCTTGCGGTGAACCCGGTGTTCGGCTTGCCCATGGGGTATGCTGAGCGGTGCAAGCAACACATGATGCGCTTAGAAGAGCAATTGCGCAGCAGTTAAATACGGTAATGGACTTTAATATATATGGTAGTGAAAACGCGGGGTAGTTTACATGCTGCTGCTGCCCTGGGTCTGGTTCGTATCGTACATGTTACACTTGGCAAACAAGTTCTACCTTCCAAGTTGTTCCAAGTTCTACCTTCCAAGTTCTTCCAAGTACTACCTTCCAAATTCATCCTAGGTCTACCCTTTTGACTAGTCCTCGCACTTCCATCTCACTGGTCTCGTTTCAGTGTTGTCACTTCCAGCACTTCTGACTCTACTGCCACGTTATCCTCTCCACCCCATTCCAAAAATAACTCTCCCGCATGCAAAAACAAATGCGATTTCTGTGGATCGAACACAGGACCTTCAGATCTTCAGTCTGACGCTCTCCCAACTGAGCTAAAACCGCGTAAAACCCATGCCGGGACTCGAACCCGGAATCTTTTGATTAGAAGTCAAATGCGCTAACCATTACGCCACACAGGCCAATTTGTTGGGTCATGTGCGAGGATCTAATATCTTGTCCGTCACAAAATGGTGTGTACGGGTGTGCTCGCAATCACCTCAATCATTTGCCTGTAACTACTCCCACTCTAGCATGAATTGGTGGGGCGGATTCACAGAATCGCTATTTCGCCGTCAGCCACTGGAATCTTCTGGCGATGCTATTCCTGGTCGGTTTCCTTCAGATTTGGAGTCGTCCACTCCGCTGTCACCGTCTCGGTCCGAAACCCTCTCTTCAGCCCTTAGCTTGGCTCTCGTCAAATTCACATCCGTGATACTTCTCGTGGCGGGTAATTTGGTGAATTGGGCCATTCGCTTTTTCTTCTCGCTTGAGGCACGCAGCCGCGCCTTCAGTCGAAGTGGAACCTCATTTAACAATGCTCTTCTCAATGACCCTATCAGGCGGGCGGAACAATTTGTTCAAGAGCTCGAGGAAAATCTCCTGCCACTGCAGCAATTTGCTCTGTGCCACTCAGATCTGAACGCTCCTCATTTGCCTCCGTTCTTCGAAGGCAGCTACACCCAGGCGTTGTACATGGCCACTCATAGGGCCAAGTTCTTGTTTATCTACTTGACCAATTTCCATAACGATGGAGCACAGTCATTGTTCCAGGGAATCATCACTAATCCGAAGTTCATCTCTATTTTCACCAATAACCCCGAACAAAATATCATCTGGGGAGGCGATTTGGCCAACCCGGAAGCCTATCAATTGGCTAACAGCTTGAACATAACAAAGTTCCCCACCTTGGGCCTCATATGCTTGACGAGAACCACCACCATGACCCCTGAAGGTGCAGTCAAGGGGGCGCCCCGTATCTCCCTTATTTCTAAGATTCAGGGAGGCTTGAGGGAGGACCAAGACCCAGACTCCATCATATCCAATAAATTCATCAAAAGGATGATGAAGTACGAGCAGGAATTGGCGGTGATTCGCACATCCCTCAGAGAGAAGTATATATCCGACTCCTTGCGCAGGAAGCAAGACTTGGATTACCAACGTGCTCTTGAACAAGACCGCCAGAAGAAGTTAGAGAAGGAGCGCAAAAAGCTCATGTCTAAGTACCTCGAATGGAGAAGACCTTATTTCCTTCAATTACTCAGGGATGACGATCCTTCCGGTAAAGCCAAAATCGCCATCAAGTTGGTGGAGGGCCCTCGTTTGACCGTTTTATTCCCCAAGGAATCGCCGGTCAACGACGTGCTCGTTTTAGTGGAGTTAAAACGCCGTGGTATGCTTGATGCTTCCGACGAGCAAAGTACGTCTGATTACTCGCCACAGATGTTCGCTAATCTTGAGTTCAGTTATGATTTCAAATTGGTATCTACAGTGCCTCCCAGACTGATCCTTAATGACGAAGACTTGAGCAAGCCCATTGAAGACATCGACTATATCTACCCAAAGGGTCTTCTCATGGTGGAGCTGCGTTAACGAACATATATCATTGAATTATAGTACATAAACAGATATAACCAGAGTGCCTTGTGCGTAGTATTCTTAGTGGCGGCTCATTTTCCCTTGTCCTCGATGGTTGATTTTCCTCGTGTGCCCACTTTTTCCAGTTCTATGCCTTCGAGATCTTCTCCTTCTTAGACTTCTTCTTCTCCTTCTTTCTCAAACCGACAAATCCGCTCTTAAGGACTTGTACGTATTCGGTCCAAAAAGTCTCTAAGTTCTCGGGTTCAACCACGGTAGATAACTTGCTTTTCTTTTCACCAGTGGTAAATCTGAGGAGAACTGGATAGGTTTGGTTGTTGGTAGGGTATTCCTTAGAGTGTTCTACGACGTTGGAAGACAAGTCATCCAACGCAGTAGGAGAGGAAGGCTCCAACGATTGAACCAATCTCTTTTGTGTTAAATAAACGGAACTCTTTCCATCATTCAGTTCCAATTCACCGCCAATCTTAGCGAGGAAATCCTTATTACTGAGTCTGCCCATGACTATATTCAGTAGTAGAGGATGAAAAAAATCTAACTTGGACGGTACACAAGAGCTTGGTGGAGTTGGACGATCGCGATCGTCAATTTAGACCATGAACTAATCAAGTAGTCGATAATCCTTTCAAAACGCTTTTACTCTTAGTTACTGTAGTTACCTTTGTTAGCTGAAATTTTTCTGTTGATGATCTCAGAGATTTCGGAACTCGTAATCTTTGCGAGTTGGGAATAAATCTGTATTTTTTACAAGTTTGTCACAAAATCTTGATAAATCGCAAATCTAGCGTAGAGCAATTTTGTAACCCACCAATAAAGACAAAAAGCAGCAAGTAGACGTTTAGATAGCCCAAAATAAACTTCTTGATAATAAGGAGTTTGATTATATAAATTTCTACCCTGGTGTGGTTTGAGTTCACTTCTGGGATCATTGACATTTGTACTCTTCAGAATGAGGTACTGATAAGAGATTACCGCGAATGCTCCACCATTCTACCATCACTCTAGCAAGACTAAAAAAAAAGTAAACCACAACGTCCCACTTCTGCTTTCGGTCAAATTATCGAACTACCAATCATGAGCCAAAATAAAGGTCCCTTCGGACTTGATGGACATTTGGTCGCTTTATTTGCGTCTGTGTTTGTTTCCTTAGTTTCTGGTACCCCTTATTTATATGGGGTTTACTCTCCCCAGTTGGTGAAGCAAATTGGTCTCTCAACTTCGGACGCCGCAACAATCTCCTTAGCAGTGACAATTGGGAGTGGTTTGGGAGGACTCCCCGCCGGTTTAATCATAGATAATTATGGACCACATAAAGCAATTTTGTTGGGGTCAGTATCGATTTTTGGCGGGTACTTTTCCCTTCATGAAATCTATGACAAGAAAGTCCAAAGTTTATTTTTGGTATGTGTGGCCATGGTGTTTGTTGGATTTGGTTCCGTTTTGAGCTTTTTTGCAGGCCTTAAGGCAGCACAGGCCAACTTTCCGAATAGTAGAGGAACCGCGGGTGCGTTACCAGTCGGGGCTTACGGTTTGGCGGCAACCTTGTTTTCCTTTATTGCTGCCAATTTTTTTGAGGATAACACAGGTGGGCTTCTTCGCTTCTTAGCGATTTTTTGTGGGTCGGTTGCATTTTGTGGCTCTTGGTTTATCCACGTGTATGAAGATGAAAATGACCTTGGGGAAGATGCGGTCATTCTTTTGGAGGATGACAGGGATGCGAGTAAACTTATGAGGAAAAGTACTTTACGTGGGTCCTTCTCATTTTGGGGTATTGGAAGTCGTTTGTCCAGATCATCAAGCGTTCTGCTGGCTTCAAATGTAGCCCCATTGGCGAACGTGATGAAGGATCCAAACCAGCCCGAGTTACAAACCTCCGGTGCGCTGATTAGCTCTTCTAGGGAAGGGCAACTTACGCCTAGAGCTCCAATTAAGATCACCTCCGCCCCATCGTCTAAAGCGGCCATCATCGAGCCAGAAGGCGCATGGGAGGTGATCTGTTTCCTCTTAACCAACAAGACATATTTGATTCATTATGTCATCATGTCATTGTTAAGCGGAATTGGCCAAATGTATATTTACACTGTTGGGTTTGTTATTACAGCTCAATTCTACCAGAATGGCTGGGTCGGCTCTCCTCAGTCTTTACAAGCAGTTCAGGTTTCGACCATCTCCCTTTGCTCCTTTGGAGGGCGTATTCTCTCTGGAATCCTGTCGGACATTCTTCTTAAGCGCCTTAAAGCGCAAAGACTATGGGTGATATTGGCCACTATTTGTTTCCTTGGGCTAGGACAATATATGCTCATAGAGACAAATAGCTTGACAACCATCACGTTTGTCTCAATGATAGTGGGAACTGGATATGGGCTTTTGAATGGGACGTATCCGGCAATTATTGCCGATGATTTTGGCACCAAAAACTTCTCCACAGCGTGGGGTTTGATTTGCTCGGGTCCTCTAGTTGTGTTATTTTCCTTGGAGAAATACTTTGGGCACATCTATGATCTGAAGGCAGATGACACCGGAGTATGCTCCTTGGGAAGTGAATGCTACAGAGGTGCATTTATGATAAGTAGTGCTCTCTGTATTCTTGCCCTGGTGATCACTTGTGCTAGGATGTACATGAAGAGAAATACGTAATAACGTCGATTTTGCTACTTTCAATCAATAATCCAAAACAAGAAATAGCAGTGGGCAAACCCACAAAATATGTACAAAATGAAAAAGACCTTCGCTCCAACCTGCTTGTTCATGGCGATTAATCAACAACATGCGCCCCTTCGAGGTCAATAGCTTCCACAGCATCGTGTTGACGCCTGATCTTATCCAACATATCCAGGAAGTAACCTCTGCTCAACTCCGCATCATTGATTTCCCTTTCGAGGTTTTCTTTTTCGACGCTCCTCTTATCAATACTTGTCTGGAAGTTGTTCATCACTTGTCTGGCTGGGAAGTTCAAAACTTGGCGACATTCTTTAGAAATGCGATCAGCATTCACATGGGCATAATCCAAGTCCCGAACTTGCTTCCTTAATTTTCTTGCCTGCTTACGCGGAAAAGCATTTGGGATATCGCTGATAAGATAAAAGATAATGCATCCACCTAAGCCAATGGTGACAGGAACAATTGCTCGCTTTATCACCGCGGGGCTAAGAAGATAGGAAAGGGAGTTGGCCTTCCGAATCAATGCAGCGGAAGTAAGCAATTTTGTAGACGAATATAACGTATGCAAAGTGAGTTGAGTAGGTACCACTTTTCGTAAGCTGTCCACGGAAGTCGGAACGGCGGAAAGTAGAAGAGATGGTGAATAGGCGGAAAATTGATCCCTAGTAAAATCAATATGCTCGGAAGGAATTCCTAACCACGCCAACACTGATTCGAAAGAAGGATCGAAAAAATCAGAAATTTCGATCAGGTCATCTAGCTTCTTTTTGATGGAATCTTTTCTTCTGGAGAACATCAAGTCAGCATTAAAGACCTTATCACCAAGAAATTCGTCACCAAGAGTACTTTTGCCATATTTAATAATTTCCCCCACGGTATCTTGAGTAAGCTGTCTGGCAGCCTGTTCACTCTTTAACGCGGACGAAACTATGGTGTCGATCATTCTCCTTTGCGTCTCTCTGGCATAATCGTGCGCATATTGCAATCCCCTGTAGGCAACAAATTGAGAGGATCCGAAGGAATCAACAGTATCGAGAATTTCTCTTCTCGTAGCTTCATAGGCCTGAGAAGAAGTTCTTTCCACCAATTTGTTGATTCTGTCACTGACGTTCAACGACTCTTGCACCATGTAGTTGAACTTTGGAGCAATCTTCTCCTTTAATTCCTTTTGCTTGTTTTCCATTTCCTTCACATAAATTGATTGATTGATTTCTGACAACATCTTCAAATCATTCAAAATATTCAATAAGTAACTTTTTGCAGGCAATAATTTTGAAATCGATCTTTTGTCAAGAATAAATTTCCTCAAGGAAGCTTCAAGATTATCAAAATCTGGATCAACAAAGTTGGGTTTATTATCGTCAGGTCCATCATCTCCATCCGGTCCATCGCCCCCATGGTCAAAGCTATCAAGAACATCCGATGAGCTGACGAAGTGCACGAAATCCTTCGCGTCTTTAAAAGTATCAGGAGAAAGATTCTTCACTTGGTCCAAAATTCTAGACTTGCACTTATTTTTGTCCCTAATATTGTCAAATCTGTTAACAACAATGAACACATATCTCTTCTCTGCCGCCGCAGCTGCAATGAATTCCTTTGCGGAGAGAGTAAAGTGATTTTCAGAATTGACCACAAACACAACCAAATCAATCTCCTCTTGTCTTGAAAAGACCTGGGTGGTTTGATAGGAATCCATGTTCAATCCAGGAGCATCAATCAATTGGATATCAATTACACCATTTCCGAGCAAGCTCTCTTCCGCTGCTCTCGAATCAGAAATATAAACCTTTAAAAGGCTATAGTTCTCACACTGGTAAACAAGATCTTCAAGTTTATCCAATGGATGCTTTTCGTAAGTGTTCTCGTTTTTCTTATCGTATTCAGTCCCGAGGGGGACAGCATGAACTTCTTCGACTCCATTATTACCCTTTTCAGCATCAATAACTTCGCAGAACACAGATGTGCATGGTTGTTGGTCTTCGGGCAACACATGACGTCTTAATAGAGCGTTACAGAAAGTGGACTTACCGGCATTCAAATCCCCGGTAACAAACACTTTTGACGAGGTGTCGCTTATCCGCTCTTTCAAGTTCAACAAATATTTTACTTGCTGCACGAGCTTTTGTTCAAGCAACGTTGAGATTGTTCTTTTATCAAGAGTGGACATCACCTTGTTATCGTTGTGTCCCATTTTCAAATTGATCTTCAAAATCTTGAAGTCCTTTCCCTCCAAAGTGGTTGAATCCTCAGTATCTTCGTTCAGCTTTTCGTTACCATCCACCAGACCAATTCCCGCTTTTCCGACGCTTTTTGAATCCATATCGGTATTCTTTCTCACCAACGCCAAATGAGCCCTAGGAGAGTTCAACAAAACGTTATCAGATTCGGCACTATCCGTCGGAAAAAACACTGGCCGCTGTTTGTTTTCGTCAGATAATTCATAAAGCATTTCGATTGTATGATTAATCGCCGTGTCAAGAGCAGCCCTGTTCTCGTTGAAATATAATTGCTTCAAAGAGGCATCAAATGCTTTTTTGCTTACACTAGATCTCCGTGCAGCAAAGTTGTTTAGAAGTTGGGAGGATGAACCTGTAGATCCATCGATTAGAGTAGAAGATTCATGATGGAAGCTCCCATCTTGCGGCATGTACATCATGTAGGAGGGATCATCATCGATAGCAGCAACTGTGGAAGAATCTTCCTCATCCAGGTGAGGTGATGAGGCCTTTTCTTTTGCCAAAGAAAGTTTTAATTTCTGGGGCATGTTGATGTGGCAATAATAAGTTAGCCTTGTGCGTAAGTCAAATCATGCCTTTACAAGATGGCGAGAGGTGTACGGATCTGTGGAGAAAAATAGTAGTGTGGGAATGAGTTTGTGTTGACTTTCTTTTTACTACCACAGACTAACCTCCAGTGAATGTTTACCTAAACCTCTGTGATTCAACTCGAAGAGAAAACAAAGAGGATTGTAAATTTTAGATGATCCCGATTGCCGGAGGGTGATTACCCTTGACTGATTTTGGGCCTACGAGTCAACTAAGATATCCTTTGATATCATTCCATTTTCTCGCTTCCATGCTTCGCTTGGAAGCCGACTAATTGGTTGTAACAAGACTTAATTCGGAGAAGATGCTGCCACAGTGTGTTTATAGAGGGAAAGAGCCTGGTGGGATAGATAGCGTGTCTGCAGTACCGACAGCCGGAGATCGCCGATAAGAGTCAAAACCATCTTTATCTGCTCCAGGAACACCACAACATGCCCCTTTACACTTTTGACTCCAAGCCCTTTGGCAAGATCGTGGCGGAAAAGTTGACTCCCGAAAATTTCAAACCATACGGAGGAGTTATTTCTGCCGATGAGCAAATCAAAAACGTACAGTCATCTTCCGCCAACTACGGAACCGCAGTGAAGATCCACAAAGTGGCGCCGGTTACAAACAACTTTTCCGCTTGTCCTAGTGGAGAAACAGCAACGGCAAACTGGAATATTTTCCGTTGTTCTGCCCCTAAGCATCTCATTACCTCAGAGGGTGCAACGAAGTACTACAAAGCCAAAGTTCTTGAAAGACACCCGTTTTCAAGTCAGACATTTGTGCCCATGGGACATCAGGCTAATGACATTGCATATTTGGTGATTGTTGCTAAGACAGATATATCAACTAAGGACCGTCTACCTGACCCTTCCACAATCAAAGCGTTTGTGTGTAGAGGAAACCAGTCGGTTACTTATGGAATGGGAACATGGCATGCACCTATGGTGGTAATTAACGAAAACATCGAACATATTGACTTTGCTGTGTTCATTCATGAAAACGGCGTACCAGATGAAGACTGTCAAGAGTGCTATTTTGAGCCTGGATACGACATCCAGTACCGAAACCCTACCATCCAGGCCAGGTTCTAGAAATATTCAAGATATTCCTCCACCAACGAATCCACGTAGGCTTTCCTGTCATTCTCATCCATCTCCGCAACTTTCGATTTCTCTAACTGCAACTTCTTCAATAAAACATCTAGCGGGAGCTCTTCACTTTCTTCATTAGGTAAAAGACTCTCTGTCATCAGCAGCATTTTTTCCTGCTTGTGCTCCATATATTGCTCTTCCGTAAGACTGGGATCTTTTCTTTGAGACCATTCGTGAGTTTCAAATACTTCTCGTAATCTGTCTCGTCCCGTCTTTTCGTTGAACTCGTTGGTGCCGCTTTCGTTATAGTTAACAAATTCAAATCCATTCATAATGACTTGGTCTTCAATGTCTTCAAGAACATTCTGATCAATCTCTGCTGTTGAAATACCCATAACAACAAAAAAAGCATCATTCTCTTCTAGCAGGTCTTTTAGTTCTCCCATAAGACGCAATTGCTCATCCAATAACTCCGCCTCATAGTCATCCATGTTGAATGTGAAAACCACACCTTCAATTACATCACGAAGGTCAGCCATTTCATCTGTGAGGAACTCTTGGTACCAGTCTTTCAAGCATTTGGAAGGATGAAGGGTTGGATCAGTTCTATCGTGTGGAAATTCCTCGATCAAGAGGTTGATTTTCAGAGTAAAGTACTTCGTCAGTAGCACTCCATTGTACACAAGCCCACTGTGAGTTTTGTCTGTAAGTGTACTTGTATCATAATCTTTAGTGATGAACTGCGCCAACCTGATTTTGCCCGTTCCTGGAGCTCCTAGAACCAAAACGTTGTTGTGGTCCATTTGTGAGGCTTTGGTGGATAAATACGATTTTCGCACGGACCATAAGCCAAGAATCTGCAATCAGCCAACTAGTTATCAAAACCTCAAACTGAAGTTTGGCTTTTTTTCTAATTTGTTTTCTGGCGGTCTTTACTTCAAACCGGACGTATTCCTGAACATGCAGTTACAGGTCCTGGCGGGACCTGACGGTTCGCCCAAACTGTACTGCACGCGAGTAATATAAGTGGTAAATGTCAATATACTGATCACCAAGCCTACCTCTTCAATGCCACCTGCCCGCTTAGAAACCAATGGACTGGGACTAGATTCCAGCGCCAAGAAACAGAATGGCCCAACTGATGCAGATACCATCAAGCTCGAAAACTTGTTTCTTCGAGATGCTGATGTTTTTCAAACCTCATTGCATTCCGAGGACTATCTCGACAGTTTGGTGCCGATAATCACCGATGCATTGCGGGCCAACGCCTTGTCCGATTTCATCACCAAGTTGAACAATATTGTCAAAAGTAAAGATGAAGAGCTAAACGTTCTTTCGTTGAACTCGGCCCATGATATCAACACTTGTATCGACACAATCGACAAGGTGTCCACCGAATCAGAGGAATTAAGCAAGAGCTTGGCCCAAGTCAATCAAGTTCTCAATAAATCTGTTTTCGAGTTGATTGCAAAGAAGAAAACTCTCATTAAATGCAAGGAAACTTCACAGCGGATCCAAGAGACATCCACGGTGCTCAACTTGTGTATCCAGGTGTTGGAGATCTCAAATAGAATTTTAGAGTGGATCAAGCAACACAAATACTTTAGTGCGTTGAAATTGATTGACGAGCTTACTTCAATTCATTTGCCTAAAGTTAAAGATTTCAGTTTTGCTCTAAAGATCTACGATTCGATTCCTCACTTAACATCCATGATCAAAGAAGAATCGTTTGATAACTTGAGCAAGTGGCTCTCTACCCACATTGAGAGGAAAATAGAAGTCATCGGTGATTGCATTTTCCTTAACCTTACAGATTTGCGAGAAAGTTGGGAAAAGCTTCGAAACAACCCCGCTGTCCCTGCATTGTTACCACATCGTCTCAATTCCCCCGTGGAGTTGTCCATGCGTGACCCTGCCTTGGCTTTAAATGTTTTTGAGTCAAAGGAACTACAAATTCCACTTGCTCCGATATATGACTGCATTCTTGTGTATCAATCTTTAAATGATGTGACGACGTTAGCTTCTCTTTACCACAAGGTTTGGATGAAGAAGTACCAAAGAGTTATCTACCCAATTACCTTGTCTGCTAATGTCCAAGATAAGAATTCTTTACTAGAGACATCTGTTTCCTTCGAAAATATAGAGAGCTTACGTGCTTATTTGCAAAAGATCGCCGCGTTTTTCGTTGTTGATAAGCAACTCAACCAGCAAACAAAATTTGAATTAAGATCTAATACTACTGCTGTTGATTTATGGGAATCATATTCTGTGAGACTCAAGTCAGTGCTTGAAAACTTCTTGAAGAGCCGAAAGTGGGGGCTTAATGATTTGGGACCTTTGGCTGATTTCAAAGATTTGCTCGGTGACTTCTTGCAGGTTATGGAAAATAATCAGTACAAAATCAGTGATCTCTACACGATTATGGTGGATATTTTTAAGAACTATTTCGGTCCAATTTTGATTCAGCACTTCAGACTAGAGTTTATTGATTCCATTCAATCTGACCACTACATGCCATTAGTGGTGACTGATCGCCACGATTATGATAATGTGATGAAAATATGTTGGTACAAGAAAGATGCAAGTTTTTCGCCAAAGAATGTCAAGTCCATGCCTATTTCTTTTCCATTCAGCGAGGACTACGTTCACTATTGTTTGGGAATTCGAACGCTTTTGCAAGACATTGTGGATTTCACGTCAAATCATTATAGCCACGACCTTTCCGAACTTAATCATATTATTGTTAATGATATCTTCGAGAAAGTTTTAAGTGACGAAAGTGGCGTGGGGATCTGTAATGATATAAAAGAATTTATTGGCAAAAACTCAAATAATAAAGAGATTGTTGCCCAAAGCTATACGAACTTGGAGTATTATCTTTTCAGTTTGTATGAGATTGGCAAACTTTTAGACCGCAAGTTGCGTGCCATCAACGGAGTTGGTATCATAAACATTGACACCAATTCCGTGTTCAAATTAAAGGCCATCGAGCTCTTTACTGGTATCAGGAAGTTTTCAGAGGACGCCATATTCAAGATGGTGGACATCAAGTTGAAGGAATTGTTGGATATGGTGGAGTACAACGATTGGATGCCCCAAGAAGCAAACACAGACCCAAGCTTTTTCATTCTCGACTTCTCCCTTTTTTTGGAGAATTTGTTCAACTCCATTTTTTCGAACTTGCCGTCGTCATTCAGAACATTAGGGTTATTCAGAAGTTTTGACTTTATTGCGGAGCATTTTTTGAACATTTTGGAAGAGCCACCTCATTTCAACAAGATTGCTATTGAGAACTTCAATTTGGATGTTACTCACCTTGAGAGTTCCATGTCGAAGTTGGCTAAAACTGAGTCGTCAGATCCAGAACAAGGCGCAGTGGCACTACAATCTACTTTTGAGACGTTGAGACAAAGTATAGATTTGTTGCTCTTGGAGAATTATGACGAGTATATTAAGAATCCTTCGTTTAGGATGCGCAGGTTCGACCGGTTGAGATTTGACGATGCGATGAAACTCATCAAGAAGATGAGTGTGGGGAGAGGAGATGAAGACGACCTCAGTTCGATGGAAACGGGGCAATCTAGCGTTGCTGCATTGGACAGAGAAGGATCGATTCTCAGCAAGTGGAAGTTCAGAATTTCCGACCAGTAATCACCTCCAGAACTTAATCCTGGAGAACCATGTTCTAGATGAATGAAGTTCGTGCTCTTCCTTGACCTCCTCGAGGGCCTTATGTAATTTTGCTTCAAGCTCATTAGCTTCTCTCACGAGGCCGTTCTCAACCTGTTCGTATTCCAAAGCGTACCACCAACAGTTGAGGCCCATGTAGACACTGGACGCTAATAAAAATGAGTGGAACAACGGATATCTGAAATCCCGGAGCTTTGGCTTAGTGGGCTGAGGCAGCATGCCGTTAAAATTCTCCGAGAACTTCACCGAGAAAGCTCTGGTGTATAGTGGGAGTCTTTGAAGTCTGGGTAGCTGGCTTTTTAACGACAACATGTTGATTTGGAGTAGAGGTGGAAATGAAGATCTGAGCCATGCGTATTGCCCAGGTGCACGGGTGCCAGTATGCCTGATGTAGCTTCTTTGGGTGCACATCTAAATAATCCAGTAACGTTTTTTGTTCTTATCTTACCCTCTACACTGCTACTTCAGCCATATATGTATTCATAGACCACGCTAGCTGGCCCCTCTTACCTAGAGCCAACACCGCTAGCCCGCCCCTAGAACCGGCGATAGTGCAGGCCTGCACATAGGACAAGGCCTTGTCTCACCGAAGTGGCAAGACCTCAGTTACCACTTCCCTATAACTATCCACCCAATTCATGTTCAGAAATAACTACGATAACGACTCCGTTACATACTCGCCGACCGGGCGTCTCTTTCAAGTTGAATATGCCTTGGAAGCCATCAAGCAAGGTTCTGCCACCGTTGGTATTGCTTCCGCCAACCATGTTGTGTTGGTCGCGTTAAAGAGAAACGACGAGGAACTTGGCAGTTACCAGAAGAAGATCATCAAGGTTGACGACCACATGGGTATTGCATTGGCCGGTTTGGCGCCCGATGCTCGTGTGTTGTCCAACTATTTGCGCAAGCTCGCCATGAACTCCAAACTTGTGTTCAACAGACCTTTGCTGACGTCTAAAGCGGCGTTGGCGATCGCAGACAAGGCACAACAGAACACCCAGCTGTATGGTTCCAGACCCTACGGTGTGGGATTGTTGGTTGGCGGCTGGGACGAGACGGGCGCCCACTTGTACGAGTTCCAACCTTCGGGCTCGGTATTGGAGTACTATGGTACCGCCATTGGCGCCAGATCGCAGGCGGCCAGAACCTACTTGGAGCGCAACTTGGACACCATCAGGCAAAGCACAGAGCTCGAGGATCTCATTGTTCATGGATTGAACGCGTTGAGAGACACCTTGTCGCAGGACATGGAATTGACGTTGAAAAACACATCGGTCAGTGTTGTGGGCAAAGACCAGGGCTTTGTCGTGTACGACGACGAGGACGTGCAGGTGTGGTTGGACAAGCTTGATTCCACCTCGAATGCCAGAAACAACGACGACGACGATGACGACAATAACAACGACGAGGAAGTGAAGGAAGAAGAATCCGCTCCTCAGAACGACGACCAAACCGGCTCTGCCGCTGATGCTGATGCACAAGACGAGGATGGTACTAATGCTGCTTCGGATAGAATGGATACTGACTAGTGTTTCACATAGATATGAATTAGCTTTGGGTAGTGTCTATTTACATGTAGTATACAAGGGTCTACTTCTGACCCTGCGATTCTCTTTGCTTAGCCGCCACCTTTTGGATCGCCGCCATACAGATACTCTGGAGGTGATTGACCTGCTTCGTCATTTCCGCCACATCGTGCAAGATTGCCTTGTCCCGCACATCTGTGATCTTGCCACGCAATTCTGTCAACACGGCATTAATATCATTCTTCTCTTGTTCCTCCATGAGCTCGCCGAATTGGGCCACCGCGTTTTCCGCGTCGGTGCAGAGAATGTCGACTCGGGTTGCATTTTCAACGTGCTTCTTGTATTCTGCATCTCTCTTGGAATTGGCAGAGCTGTTTTCCAAAATCTCCTTGATTTCCTGCTCCGACAACCCTGTTTGACCTGACACTTGGATCGAAACACTGTTGGGCTTGCCGAAGTGGGGCGAACTCTTATCGTAAGGTGTCTTATCAGTTGCTGAAACCTTGATGATTCCGTCAGCATCAATCGCAAACGAAACGGCAATCTGTGGAGTGCCCTTAACACCATAAGGAATGTCCGCCAACTTGAAATTGCCAATGAGTTTGTTGTCTCTCACCATTGGACGCTCTCCTTGAAAAACTCTAATTTCCACTCCAGTCTGCCCATCCACTGCAGTTGAGAACACTTGCTCCTTTTTAACGGGCACTGCAGTGTTGCGAGGAATGAGCGGTGTGAAGATTCCTCCATAAGTCTCAATACCTAGCGTCAATGGGGTGACATCCAAAAGGACAACATCCTTAATCTGCCCCGATAAAACGGCGCCTTGAATAGCAGCTCCCAATGCAACAGCCTCATCGGGATTCACGTCAGTGTTAGGAGTGGTCTTGAACAAGTCTTCCACAACCTTTCTGATTTTGGGCATTCTCGTCATACCACCGACTAAAATCACTTCGTCAATCTCCTTAACAGACAATTCCGCATCACGAATACATCTCTTCACCGGATCAATGGTCTTATTTATCAAGTGAAGCGACATCTCATCAAGCTCGTCTTCGGTCAACTTCATTTGGATGTGCTTGTCTTCCGTGATAAAAGGAATGCTGATTTCTGTCTCCTTGACGTGCGACAATTCGATCTTACACTTCTCTGCCGCTTCCCTGATACGCTGCACAGCCATTTTGTTGTCTGAGAGATCAATTCCAGTTTGTGCTTTGAACGTATCCATGATATGGTTCAAAAGCAAAATGTCAAAGTCCTCTCCGCCTAAATGGGTGTTTCCATTCGTGGCTCTGACCTCAAATACACAGTTTTCAATTTCCAAGATGGAGATGTCGAACGTGCCACCGCCAAAATCGAAAACAGCCACCACACCGTCTTGTTGCTTCTTATCAATACCGTAGGCCAAAGCGGCAGCAGTAGGTTCATTGACCACCCGCAACACTTCTAGACCAGCTAGTTTCCCTGCATCTTTCGTGGCTTGTCTTTGGGAGTCGTTGAAGTAAGCAGGAACCGTCACCACCGCGTGTTTTGCCTCGCTTGGAAGGTGGGAGTCTGCCACTTGTTTCATTTTCTTCAAGATGTAACTGCCGATTTGAGAAGGGGAATACCGACTACCCTCGGATGTCTGGACCCATGCGTCGCCATTGTCGTGGCGCACAATGGCATATGGCACATTATTGATGTCCTTCAGCACTTCTTCATCTTCGAACTTGCGGCCAATCAATCTTTTAGTGGCAAAGAAGGTGTTGCGGGAGTTCACCAATGCTTGTCTCTTGGCAGGAAGACCTACCAATGTTTGGGAATCCTTGGTAAATGCAACTACAGATGGGGTTGTTCTTCCTCCCTCCTCGTTTTCGAGGATTCTTGCTTCTGTACCTTGAACCACAGCAACTGCAGAATTGGTGGTACCAAGGTCAATACCAATAACACTGTGTTCGAATCTTAATCCAGAGGCAAAGACTCCCCTTCTTATGGTTCCTGATCTGGAGCTCAAATAATTTAGCGATCTTCCAAACATGAATGAATGGTTATACTTAAGTTCAGTCCGAGACCTGGATATGCGCAGTATATGGAGGCTTCACCTCCGCGGCAAGGCTTCCCGCAGATAGTAGATTGGCCAATTTGACCACGAAATAAAACAAGAAGGGAATTTTTCAAGGTAAATAAAAAAAAAAACTGAAAAGCATAATTGGGAAGCTCGACATGAAAGAGAAAGCTTTTGGTGCATATATTCCTCTTGGCTGAATTGCTTCGTACGTGCTGGTACTATCAGTGCGATAATGTGAGGCCTGGTTGAAACCTCATTTTAATCAAATGCTTGAGTTAGACCGGGTCGTTACAATGATTTGGTACAGAATCAAATAAGATATCAATTAAATAGCTATATATATTGTAGCATATATATGAAAATAAGGTGAATTACTGTAATGTTGATCTGTTATTGGGTTGTTGGTTGCAATGAGGAAGACTCATCAATATAAAAATCTATAAACCAGCCTAAGCTTTTTCTAAATTAGTAAATCACAGTCAGCCAATATAACAGTGGAGGCTAATCCATGTTTTCTCTTGACATTCTCATCCGAACAAGCCGTTGGGCCCATCATGACAAAACAATGTTTTCTCCTTTGAATTCCATATATCGGAATAGGCAAGTGCCACTGAAGACAAAACCCTCACTTCGTAAGAGCCACTGTAAAGTTGAATTTCCCATTTGGCTTTGTTTCACGGGATATAAACTTGATTCTTGCGCAATGTAAATTCGAGTGAAATCATGAGGGCACACCCGGTATGATTTGTTCTTGTCGTCCATCAGGATAATTGTCCCAATATAACCCAAATTAGAGTTAATAACAAGCTGGCCAATTTCAAATTTATTCTGCTCTCCTCCATCCAGCATGCAAAGCAGCGAGAGCACATTTTTCGAATTGGAAACATACTGACGATCCTGTTTGTCGAGAACAGCGTGGTAAAAGAATGAAAGCAAATCAAAGTCAAAGCCCGCGGATAGGGGCTTATTTGACAAGGATTCAGTAAACTTCTCAACGAAATATTTCCATCTCAAGGTTGTTGGTTTCCAGGGAAACTTGTAACATATCATGGGGTCTTGAAGCGGCTCAGAAGTATCAATGTTCTTCAACATGCGTTCTGTAGTCAATGGTGCCAAAGGCGATACAAGTAACGTTGGATCAACTGCTCGAGCATAGATTTGGACATCAACTGGGTCGGTCATGAGTCGTACCTCGATTGGTCCGACCCAGATCATTATGGCTGAAGGTCTCACCAAAAACTCCGTCATGCGATCATTTACTTTGATCCGAAACTTTTTAAAAATCTCTTCGGTCAAAATCTTAGCCACCATAGCCATAATCATTTCATCGCCCGCGATTCCATCACCCTCATACGCTCTGAGGATATTCAAAGCAGGCCATTGCCCTTTAGGCTTTGGGAGGGCTTTGACAATGACTATAACTACCTCTTTTAAGAATTTTAAAAATGCTGGCCAATTGGCAAATGTGATTGATCCCTTTGACGTAGGCAAGAAATGTCGAACCTGCCGCCGAATGTGGTACAACTTAGCTGTACGGGAATGGACCAATTGAGGGAAATTTAGATCTGCTCGAGAAACTTCAAATAATGATCTCTCTATCGATGAGGGAATTCCTGAGCCAGCATCGTGAAAAAAGTTGATAGCTTTCCGGAAGTTCTGAAGATGTAGCAAGAGCTGGGTCCACGAAACACGAGAAATGTGTATTTTCACGCCTCGCTTAAATAAGCTTTCAGTTAATCTCTCATCCAGAAGATCATAGATCATCATGAGCGGAACTAGATATATCTCGTCAGCACCAAATTTGTGGATGTTTCTCTGTAGTTGCATTTGGTCTAGTGAAGGGGAGTCTAATAAAGAAATGCCATCAACTGACCCTAAAAAGGAATCAAGCTGACGGTAAGATCTCCACAAATTTTTCTTTTCTAAACATCTATCGATGTCTGTAAATGACCATTCGAAACTATCAATCTTTTGGGCAAAGTTCGCTGATAACACTAGTTGGAGCACTCGTGTATTATTAAGCAACTCACGCAAACTAGAATTTGTTTGGGTAAGGGCAACGTAGTCCAAAAAAGAAACATGTTTCAAAATACAATCAACAACCTCTATCGGAAGATGCCACCACTGTGACATCTGGTAACATGGAATATTTATTAACCGATAGTTTGTTGTGTATTTAAGTTTTGCGGAGAGGATTAGAGATGCGAATGAAAAATATACCCTCTCAATTACTATTAAACCATGGGAAAAAGAAAAAACGACTCCTCTGGAGGCAACAGAAACAAAAAATACAAGGTTAGCGGATTCATTGATCCAAACACCTGTGGAGTCTATGCTACTTGTAACAGAGGAAAGGAACAAGGATGCCGTAAAGAGTTGATGCAATTGTTCTCGGAAAAGATTGAACAGTGGTACCCTAGCTGGAGAGAAGAAGCCGAGGAAGAGGAGTCAGAGCAAAAGTCGAGCGACTTGTCTGTTGAGGACCAAATCAAGAAAGAGCTTGAAGAACTCAAAAACAAAAAAGATGGCGACAAGAAATCTGCCTCTGATTTACTCCATGCGATGGATTTGGGTTGCGAGTGTCTTGTTTTCATCAAGATGAAGAAACCCATTCAGCCAGCTGACTTCATCCACCGTATTTGCGAAGAAGCGTATACGTCGAAGGAAAAGAACACTCGCTTTACCCAAAAGTTGACTCCTGTGTCATATTCTGTGTCGGCCTCAATGGAGGAACTCAAAAAGCTTGCTCAGACTGTGTTGAAACCACACTTTCACCAGGAGAAGCAAGAGCCAATTAAGTTTGCCATCCAGGTCACGAGGAGAAACTTCAACACGCTAGAGAAGGACGACATAATCAAAACCGTGGCCAATGCAGTTGGTCATGATCATGGTCACAAAGTGGACTTGAAACAATACGACAAATTGATCTTAATCGAGTGTTACAAGAATAACATCGGCATGAGCGTTGTGTCCGACTATCTCAAGTTTGAGAAGTTCAACCTACAACAAATATTCGAAAAGGACATGGGTCTATCCGACGGACTATCCCGTGTTGCTGCCAGCAAAAAATGATTCGTCTAACTGTATATTATTATTTCAAATAGAATCATACCCTTTACTAATTTTAATTCAACCACACGCGCTCCGTGATCTGAGCCACGGGCTTCCAAGAAATCCAATCCGCTTCCTTGTTGGGAATCAATCCCATTTGTTTCAACTTCCAAAGTCCTATCGCCATATTCATCATCTGGCAAATGACAAAAACTACCTTAGGCAAAACCAATTTGCTTGAGTTTCTTTCATTCAGCAAACCGTTGAAGACCACACTGGTTTCCATGAAAATGGCTCTCAACGGATTCAAGAGCAACATCAAAGCCATCGTGATGGGGATTATTTGCATTGAATTTCCCGTCATATAGCTCATAATCAAGTTCATGGGTATATTCTTAGCGGGGCCGGTAGCGATCTCCCACGCCTTCTTGACCTTAAGTTCATCCAACTCGGATTCGGCTGGTTTCTTCACATCCGCAATTTTCTTGGTCTTGGAGTTATCAGCCCCAAATCCCGGTGGTGCAGCGATATCTTCCAAAGGCTGTATAACCTGAGGGGAAAGTAGGTCACTGTAGTCCATTACTAAGAGTGGTGGTTGAGATCTTATGAGCATTATTGTACACTCCGCGAGGATCAAGGCCACAGTAGCACACATATTACCGCAGGGAAAATCATCGAACTACCGTAATATTTTTTCCTGGAAAAGAGGGTCGATCCTAGAGGTATATCTCTGTTGATGAAAACGATGAATTCTGTTTTTCATGTCTCTGAATGTACCAGGAGTCTCGGTCCACTTAATTCTCCGATCGTAGCAAAGTAGGTCACGTGTGGTGGCTGGGTAGATTATCAGCACCGCCAGGAGGATAGTAGTTCGCTCCTTATGCCATGAATTCCACAGTTAACTTCAGCAAAAACCCATTGAATAAGATCATAGGTCTTTCTATAGTGCTTTCTATGGGATTTCTTTTGGTCGTTCTTGCGGGCATCTACGGCAATTGGTTTCCCATCGTGGACGGAATCATCTTTGCCGTTGCATACTTACCCATCATCGTCACGAGGACCGCCTTTGACCTGAGCGACTATGACTTCAACTTTGATCCCAGCACAACATCCAGAACTCTGCTCATCAAAGAGTTTGGCATGTTCTTATCTGCCGCGTTATTGGTTACCGGAGTATACTTGCCAATTCTTCTCCACCACTCACTAATTTTGACCAAAACTGCGGTAGTCTTGACGTTATTTGGTGGCTGCTTGATCTACGGTACTGTCTATACCTTCAGTCGGGCATTTGATCAACCGGAGGAAACGGAAGATTTGAGTGCAGGGGTTATTTAAGTGGATACTAGCTGAAAGCCGAGGACGATAGTATTGCTCTATAGACCAATGGTCACTTTCGTGTTTGGTTTCTGCTCATTGACTAAGTTATTCTCTGATTGAATCAACTATCCTCTTATTCAAGATTCTGGACCAAAAGCAAGGATGATAAGGTGGGGCTCACACCGGGTGTACACAATATACATATAAAATAAGGCAATAGGAAATACTACAGCGCCGGGCTAAATTATTTCCTTCCGTAACATCATAAAGTAATTTGAGTGGGTTCCATGTAGTAACAGTACGCCAGCTCCAGTGGGATAGTGCACGGCTTATCATCGTGGTGTACTGGTTTACGCACAACTGGACCCATAATTTACCAACTACTATCACCACTCGTTGTCCACGCCTTTTAGTGAGAAAATCCAAAATGTCGCTTGCAGACCCCTTGGTAGCGGCTGAACGCCAGGTTATCTCGGAGCACCAGCTCCGTGAGCAAGTAATCAACGAGGAATTTAAAATCTGGAAGAAAACTGTTCCCTTACTCTATGAGACCATCCATACACATGCCATGGAGTGGCCACTCATGTCGGTTCAATTTTTGCCCAACTACACTGTTTCCGAAGACAAAAACACCATCTCTGTTAATTTGGCGGTGGGAACTAACACGTCCGGACGGGCCCAGGACCTTCTTCAGATCTTGAGTCTAGACCTCCCAAGCACTTTTGCGCCAGACTTTGACAGCTTTGCCGTGGGCTCCAGTATACCTATCCCTTTGAACGGCTCCAGTAGCCTGTTGAGGGTGACGCAATCCTGGAACCATCCCGGCGAAGTCAACAAGTTGCAGATATCTCCCAATGGGCAACAGATTCTTACATTTGATAATCAGGGAACGGTACACTTGTACGGTGTCAGCGACGCTCTGTCGCAAGACTTCAAGTTCCACGAGAGTGAGGGCTACTGTTTGGAGTGGGTTTCCGACTCCGGATTCTTGTCGGGTGCAAACGATTCCCAAATTGCATTGTGGGACTTGGCCAAGACAGACGCTCCCGTGGACAAATTCCTCTCCCACTCTGCGGTGATCAACGGCTTGAGTTTCAGCAAGCTGTCGAAATATCTCTTTGGTTCCGTGTCCGACGATTACACCACCCAGATTCACGATATTCGGTCGGCCAAGCTGTCTCCGGTGATGAAGATCACTAACAGTCATATTGCCAATGCTATCGCTTTCCATCCTTCTGTTCCTTCGCTTTTTGCCACTGCAGAAAAGGACAACGTGGTTAAGTTGTACGATGCTAGAAATCTCAATGAGCCTGTTCGTCTTTTCTTTGGTCACAACGACTCTGTGGTTGGATTGGCCTGGGACACAGAGGAGGAGCCAAATGTGTTGCACTCGTGGGGTTTAGACAAGCGGATCAACACGTGGGACTTGAGCTACTTGGGAGAGGAATTTACCTACCCAACTTCCGAGAGTTCTGACTCCAAGAAAAAGACGAGACAAATGGAAGACCCATGTTTGAAGTTTGTTCATGGTGGACACACTAACAGAATCAACGACTTTGCAGTGCATCCCAAAGTATCAAATCTCTATGCTTCGGTTGGCGATGACACCTTGTTGGAAATTTTCAAGCCAAAGGTCTTGTTGGAGGAAGATGACAATAAGGAAGAAGAGAGCTCAGAAGATAAGGAAGACAAGGAGTAATGTATGTATACAATAAAAGGTAAGTGTTTTTGATTTGTGAGACGAATTTCAAGCGTGGAGCAGACAAGGAGAATTTTACGTAAAGAATAGCTATGACTTAAAAGTCTGTTCTTTTTTTTTTTTTTTTTCAAAACCTGCTTCTTTCCTACAATTTTTGGGTTTAGCTCTGGTTCTCGGTATCCAGATTCAGAATAGTTGGTGTATATATGTATGCCATCAACACGCGCGAGAATACACACACTTCCATACAACTCGACTATGGCAGAAGAACGAGAACTCACGCCGTTAGAATCAGCTTCGATTACAGAAGCAGATCTTGATTTGGCTCGGAAACGCAAATCCAAATCGCCTTCTCTTGCACATGAAAATAAGCGCTTGAAAGAGGAGGATGTGGATGTTACCGATGATATTGCCAAACAGTATAAGAGGTTCAAAGCGGCAGCTAAGTACAATCTAAATTCGGAAGAATTATACTGTATTTGCCGTAAGCCAGATCATGGGGGTGAACTTATGGTGGGCTGCGATGGCTGTGAAGAATGGTTCCACTTCAAGTGCATGAAAATCAACCCACAGTACAAGGGTCTCATTAGCAGTTTCTACTGCAAGTTTTGCCAGTGGAGAAACGTCGGCCAAACGCGATGGAATAAAAAGTGCCGCCGTCCCGGCTGTTTTGAGCCTATCAGCAAATCTGAACGGTCAAAGTATTGCTCTGAGGAATGTGGACTTAGATTTCTCCGAAGCAAGCTACAAGGATCGGACGTATTGCCACAGGATCATATAAAGTTTGTCCTCTCCTATAATAGCACCTATGAAGATTTGACGCGGATGGGTATCCGATTCCCCGAACTTCCAGAGGTGGAACTGCTTGATATGGAAAAGTTGCCACTACAAATTCGGACCGAACTCACAGAAATTGACGCCAAGGTGAAAAAGGTGCTGGCGCGGCACGAGTTGGTGGCCACAAAGGTACTGTTTCTCCCTAAGATCAAGGAAAAGATCCGGATCGTCAATGAGAAGCTTCAGCAAAAGCTTGAACCCGAGGAGGACGAGAAGGGGAAAAAGGGCAAAAAGAAGTCTAAGGCAAAGAAAATTGACTTGTGTTGCTTTGAGAAGGGGCTTGACTCTCTCCACTCGAAGGAAGAGTATGAGTCAATCCCTGAAAACGTATACGAAGCATTCAAAGCTGATATCGATGAAGTGGTTCGGAGTTACAGTTCGGATGGGTATGAAGAATACAAGGGCGAGCTTTGCTTACAAGACCGGCGTAAGTGTTTGCGCCACAATGGCTGGCTTGGTCTTTTGACTGATAGGTTGTGGAAGATCCAGTCAGAGTTGGAATCGCTGATTAGTAAGTTGGAGCAATACAAGGCGGACACTTTGCGCAACTACAGCATCCAGAAATACGAGGAAGATAACTAGCCCATACGAACAAATAAGAGTCAAAATTGTATTCAATTACTTCTTCTGGCCTTGGATAGTGGCCACAATCGTTCTTCTGTGCATGTATGTACGGAACTCACACAAGTATACACCCTGCCAAGTTCCTGTGGCCAAACGGCCGTTTCTGATGGGAATCGTCACACTGACTCCCACAGTCGAACTCTTGACATGGCCCGGCATATCATCAGGTCCTTCATCTGCGTGGATGTAAAAATCTCCCTCAGGCACCATGCGATCTAGAGCAGTGTTCATGTCGACTCTGACATCTGGATCACAGTTTTCGTTAAGAGTCAATCCAGCAGAGGTGTGCTGAAGGAACAAGTGCAAAAGGCCAACTTTGTACTCCTTGATTTGAGGAACATTGCGGAGAATCTCATCTGTGATAAGATAGCATCCTTTGGAGTGTGCTGGAAGGGTGAACGAAGCTTGATCCCAAGACATGAATGAAAAAGAAGAGCTGGTATTGCTTCTCCAGGAAGTGCGACTTTGTTCTTATGAAGTACCAGAGCGATAAAGCAAACATGGGTTATCTACAAGCTAACATTGCGCGCATACAACATTCAGACAACTATGAAGCAAACAAAATGAATTCTTGAGGGGAAAAAAAACCCTCTCAATTACTGGTTGAAACTGCCGGCGTATAGACATAGCACCGCTCCTTTTCGTGCCACCCGCCAACATACTTTTCGTCATTGTCAAAGACGCTGGCAAGTTTAGAGTTCGATACAATCATTTTCTCACGATCACTAATCTTAAACACCGCATTGTGCCAAGGAGTAGGAATGTGAAGCAAGCGATCCTCCTCTTCGGAATTATGGTTGTATGAGCAGCAAATGCTATCGTCCAACAACCGGATTCCGTACTTTGGGCCTGCATTGTGGTGAGCATGGATAGAGAGACGCAAGTGGAAGGGGAATACCAACTCCACCAAGTTTGAGTACGCGTCATTGCGGAGAATCATCTCGAATGCCACCGAGGAAACCATTTTCTTAAACTTTTTGCGCGACATGGATTTGGCCATCGTCGTGTTCACCAAATCCTCGTACATAAACTTGTTAAATCCCCGGTATAAAAAGAGTCTGGGGTGCAGAGGTGTCTTGATTTCGTCTCTCAATGTGTCAGCATTGTCATCACATCCAAGCATCATAATTTTACGGTTGAGCTCTGTTGCATCGTCCAACTTGGTATTCAAATAGTGATCGACGTTGATGTCAGCCAAAGATGAAGCTATCATATCTTTGGTTGGAGACTCAAAGCAATCATTCAACCCACGGAAGTGAATTCCTTCGAATCCTTCTGGCTTGACCTCTTGGTATAGCTTCTTGAGGTTTTCGGTGTATGAGTCGACCACATCGTCATCAACATTGATACAGTCACTGAAAACATGACCGTCGCTGACAATGAAAAACTTCATGCCCGGGGGATACACCTCATTGACAAGAGAAACAAACTCGATAATTCTGAGGATGGCGAGCTCCTCCCCTTTATCTGGGACGGGGGATGAGACCTTTTCTGTGTTCAGAGACTTGCAAGGAAATGCTGGAAGAACAGCCTCTACTTGCACATTCCTGGAAGTAAAGAAGTTTACATTGTTGATGAAAGCATCTTTACCCTCGCTCCATCTGTCAACCTGAGCGCTATTCTTAACTGTTTGCTCGAAAATGTTGGTGATTTTCATTGCCATTTCTCTAGCATCACCGAGGTTCATTCTTGATAATTGGAAGGTTAAATCTTGGTTATAAAATACCATGGCACTGTTGTCAAGAATCGTCAGAACAAACCACAAGTCAAAAGGTTTGGGTTGGAAGGATTCGGTAGCGACGCCGACTGTTAAGCCATCCTTCTTTTTCTCAATAATCATCATGTCGACAAATAGACGGATGTTAAGCCCAGTCTCTCTATCTTGGATTCTTGTCTGCTGGAAATCAAAAATGATTTCTTTGATTTCTTCTTCGCTCTGTACTGCAAACTTTTGTCTTCTAGCATTGTGAATTTTATTGTCGGAACGACAATAAAGATAGTGTATTTTCTCATAAATGGTTTTTCCGGTAACAGTCATTGGTAGATATTGTCTTCGCTTTGATGAACTTGCAAGTGGAGTTATTACCCCCACATCTTTATAAGTTACCTACGACAGTGATATTCTGCAACTGTAGTTGCCTTGACGTTGCGTCATTTTAATCGTGCTTGCAATCGCATCATAAACCATATCAGCTCTAGGTCTGCGAATGCGCAATTGAAAGAGTTTCAGTGGCAGAGCATCCTGTACTATTATTTCTTTTGCATGGAAAATAGCCAACTCTGCTTTGGTTTGCAGGTTTTGTTTATCAGAAAAATAAAATAGAATCCAGCTAGATTAGTTACTGCGGTATAAAATTATGCTAAAAAGAAATTATACTATTATTTTCAAATGACAAAGTTTGCCTTTCCATTACGGCCTCCAGCAGGGCTTGAGCGAGTGGATAACGCACTGGATGTGTGAAGGGCTGATTGTGAGTGTTCTCTGGATACTGCAGCCGAGGTTATTGGAGTCGTAAATGCCGAAACTGTGTCTGGAGAAAAGCATTGTTCGCCTAGAACGGCATGTTTGCTGGTATCCTTCAAAGAAAGCATCGACAAGTTTGTTGATGATGAGTCGTGTTTGCGTTGGAGGGCCGCTAGGTTTGTACCAGATTTCTGCTGTTGTTGTCTGTGGAGCTTCCAAACGGCTTCCTGAATTTTAAGGAATGAAGGTGACGGAGCCGGCTTATTTTCGGTAAGGAAAGGATGCTTTAATGCCTGGGACGCAGTGATACGGTCAGCAGGGTCCACCGTGAAACACTTTCCTATGAAATCTTTAGCCATTTCTGGGACATTCAGCCAATATTCCAAGGGCTCGAACACGTAGTCTCCTGCCAAGATAAGCTCCTTGGTTTCTGCATCTGTGTCGCAGTCGAAAGGCATGTAGCCGCATAGCATGAAATATGTGAGAACGCCAACTGCCCACATGTCCACCGGAAAGCTATGACCTGTGCGCAGAAGCACCTCGGGAGCAATGTAGCTCAATGTCCCTCCACAATCGTATGCTAATTTGTCGTCCTTGAGAATCACTGCATGGCCAAAGTCAGCCAAAAGCATCAGTGACGGTCTCGAGCTTCGACTTGCGAACAAAATGTTTTCTGCCTTGATATCGCGGTGTGCAATGCCATTTTCGTGCAAATGGACGAGAGCGGAAAGTAGAGTCACCAAAATCGCTCTAGTCTCCACCGCAGAGAGATGCCCCGACTCGGTGATTCTGTTAAAAAGTTCGCCGCCAGCAGCTAGATCAGTCACTATGTAAAATGAGTCTTTTGTCTCGAAGTAGTCCACCATCAGCAAGATATTTTTACTTCCATTCAGAACTGCCTTGAGTACTTTGAACTCAGACTGAAGCAGCAGCTCCATGCCGTACACAAGCTTCTTGCTGTATCTTTTCGCAGCATAATGGACGCCTGTGTAAATGTTTTTGCATTCGTAAACGTGGGAGTATGATCCAGTGCCTAACACTGCTTTAGAAAGCACGTAGGGGCATGAGATGCTCAGCGCATCAATGCTGCTTTTCGATACAAGGGGCCAAACGTCGGATGTCATGATATATGGTGTTATTCAAATGGGAGCTTGATCGACACTATCCTAGTTCGCTCTTTCAATTTTTGAACTAGTAGTGGGGGATGTTTGCTCTCCAGGAAAGTCGTAGTTTTTTTATGTATTCCTGACGCATGGGGAAGCGGGGCTCTGAACGCGGAGAGTGCATACCGGAAAAAGTCATTTCTGTTCTTCCGAAAATCTAGTGACGTTTTTGCGTAAGGGGTAAGACAGTAAAACAGCTGGAGCCTTTGGTTCAAAGCAAGCATATGACTGGCTGGCCACTTTTTCTGTGTAGATTATGTGAAGGTTCTCATGTACATAATTCTAACCCAAGTTGTGGTACTCAAGATACGACCGCTTCTTAAACTGGTCTATTATCCGGATTTTCTGTTTCGCGGGGCTCGTGATGCACCCGTCAAGAAAACGGCCGGAATATTTCGCTTGGTCCCGGAAAAATCAGGTGACTTAGATTCTAACAAACCACAAAAGCAATTGTTCCTTTACTATGACATGCATAGTCTAGATTTTCTGTTGTGGGAATGAGATTCTTAGGAGCATGAAAAGCATTAAAACGGTTACGCAAATGCGGGATGATCGAGTGTGCTCGCAGGATTAGCGATTAGCAGATCGGTAACCGCATATCGTTGAGAACTAATCGTAAATGACCCATTCAAGCTCACGTTAGATTTGTATGAGTAGCTTTTCTTGTTGGTTTAAAGAATATACTCATGTATATTTGAAGACTGCTTTGCCATCATAGTAGTCAGAATTCTTCAACTAAGTTCAAATTTTAGATCACCGAAACCAAACTCCGGCGAGGTTTTCTCTCATTGAAAAGAGAATTCTCCTTAGATCCTGAATTCAGACCGCTCGGTTCTGTACAGTACTTTGTACACGTGCTTTTAGCCTTATGTTCACGTGACATCCATCTCATCAATCTTTTTTCTCTGTATGTAGACTGAACATCTTTCACCAACCATGGACGGGACTAAACTAAGCTTGTCAGCATTGAAGGACAAAGTTTCTTCTAAGCTCACAGGTAAACCTTCCAAGAAAGAACACAAGACCAAAGGTGACGGAAAGTCGAAGCATTCCGGTAAGCAAGGCAAGCTGAAGAAATCCGGCAATGAAAACAAAGAAGGTTCCAAGAAGCCACATAACAAGAATTCTGTGAAGGAAACCTCTAAGGATTCTTCTGAAAAGGAGTCTTCTGAAACTGTTCTCAAGAGAGAAGCTTTGGCGCTCGGTGCAACCGAAGAAGACTTGGCATTGTTGAACGGTGTTGACGATGAGCAAAGTGAAACTGAATTTGGGGACTCAAACGTCGATGAAAGTCTTAACACTGATCTTTCCAAGTTTATGAGCACTCTTGGCTTTCCAAGTGAAGCTCCTGTTGTAGAGGATGATAGCTTTGAAGAGAAGGAAGAGGAAGAGGAAGAGGAAGAGGAAGAAGAGGAAGAAGAAGAGGCAGAGGAAGAGGAAGAGGAAGAAGAAGAGGCAGAGGAAGAAGAGGCAGAAGAAGAAGAGGAAGAGGATGACGATGGTGAAAAAAATGGGGATGGAAAGGAAGAATCAGAGGTTCAAGTTCTGAATGTCAGCTTTAAGAAGAAGGAGTCTGATAAGGTTACAAATTTGAACTCTGTGAGTAGTGACAAACTCAAGCTTGATATCAGAATTGATTGGTACAACATTGAATCTGAAACTGTTGAAAACCCGGAAAAGATGGACAGATTCGGTCTCGAGAGACTCACAGAAAGAGCTCAAGCGTTTATTGAAAAGGAGAACAAGACATACTTGGAAGAGTTCACCTCCAACAACTCCCAAAAGCGTTTCTTGTCACAAATTCTTTCTGATGGTACATTGAATGATAAAATTTCTGCGTTGACCTTGTTGGTTCAAGAAGCACCTATGCATAACATGAAGGCGTTTGATACTCTTTTGGGTTACTGTGAAAAGAAATCCAGAACGGCTGCTTTGCAAGCGGTTGAAGCTATGAAGGATTTGCTTCTCAATGGTCTTTTGCCCGACAGAAAGCTTGTTTCTTTTGCCAAGCAACCCCTTTCCCCAAATTTGAGTGAAACCAAGCTTGCCCTTTACTACTTTGAAGACTACTTGAAAAAGAGCTACTTCAAGTTTATTCAGGTTGTGGAGCACTTATCGCAGGATCCAATTTTGCACGTCCGTATGAATTCTGTTACGCATATTTTTGATTTATTGAAGTCTAAGCCTGAGCAAGAAGCTAACTTGTTGAGATTAGGTGTCAATAAGCTTGGTGATATTGAAAAGAAGGTTGCTGCGAAGACTTCATATCAAATTCTTCAGTTGGAGCAGGCACACCCCGCCATGAAGAAGATTATTGTTGATGCGGTCACGGACATGGTTCTTCAAAAATCGAAGGACCATCACGCCCAATACTATACTACCTTGACCCTCAATCAAACTATTTTATCCTCTGCTGAACCTGACTTGGCGAATGCTTTGATCAAGACTTACTTCTCTTTGTTCGAGAAGATTTTGGTCGAGTCTGACCCTGCTTTTAAGGAGAAAAAGGAAGATAAGACCTTGGGTAAGAGTGAAAGAGGAAGAAAGAACAACCGTAAGTCATTCAAGAAGGGTAAGAAAGGAGGAAAGTCCATCAAGATTGCTGAGAAGACAGAAGAGGAGGTCATTGAGGAGAAGAGCTCGAGATTGTTCTCTGCTCTCCTCACTGGTTTGAACCGTGCTTTCCCATACTCTGACTTACCGTCTGACATTTACATGAAACACTTGGACACTTTGTACAAAATCACTCACTCTACAAACTTCAACACATCTATCCAAGCATTGGTGTTGGTTCAACACATTATCACTCAACAAGATTTGGACAAGGACAGATTCTACAGAACTCTCTACGAATCGTTGTTGGATCCTCGTTTGGTTAACTCTTCCAAACAAGGTATTTACTTGAATTTGTTGTTCAAGTCATTGAAGAATGATATCCACAATGTCCGCAGAATTTTAGCGTTTGTAAAAAGGATTTTACAAATATGCTCGCATTGGCTCAATGTTGGATCCATCACCGGTATGTTCTTCTTGCTTATGGAATTGTCCAAGACACATCCACAAATTTTGGAGCTTTTGGAGGCTGAAGGGGCCAGACCTGACGAAAAGCTTCAAGTGAATGACAAGGAGGAGGAAGTCAGAGAATACGATCCGAAGAAGAGAAACCCGGAGTTTGCAAACGCTGACAAGTCTTGTCTTTGGGAGATTTCTCAATTTCTCAATCACTACCATCCTACTGTGGCTCTATATGCTGAAACCTTGCTTGAGGGTAAGTCTCAACCTAAGCCAGATTTAGGTTTGTACACATTGGCTCACTTTTTGGACAGATTCGTCTACAAGAATGCCAAACAAAAGGCTTCCACCAAGGGTTCTTCTATCATGCAGCCATTGGGAGGTGCACACACCGGCTCTTTGTTGGTGAAGGCTACTAATGTGAAGGATGTCGAAATTCCAGCTAATACTGTGAACTGGTTGGCGAAGAAGGCTGCTGATGTAAAGCCAGACGAAAGGTTCTTTTACCAATACTTCAGCACCAATTTGGGTAAGGTTAGAAACAAGAAGGTGGCTAAAAAGGTTAAGGACGGCGAAGACGATGATGAGGGAGAGGATATGTCTGATGATGAGGTATGGGATGCTTTAGTGAAGCTGAAACCTGATGTGGAAGGACTTTCTGACGAAGATGGCTTCTCCGATTTGGATGAAGATGACTTCTCCGACATGGATCTCAGCGATGACGAAAATGAAGCAGTTGAGAGTGGCGAATTCGACGCTGAAGACTTTGATGCCGACGATCTTGACAACTTTGAGGATGAGGTTGTCGGTGAGGAGGATGGATCTGAAGAAGAAGTGGAGGAAGAAACTGCAAATGGTCAAGAATCTGATGCAGGAAGTGATGAAGAGGACGACATGTTCAACATCAATGAAGATGATGAGTATGACAGCGATGATTCTGCCGCTGATAGTAAGAAACGTACTCAGAAATCTGGCGATGACGAGAAGAAGAGCAAAAAGCCCAAGTTACTGGGATTGCCTGTTTTTGCATCTGTGGATGACTATGCGCAATACTTGGAATCGGACGACGAATGAGTGTACTATAGTTTACCTGCTTAATATATTAGCGCTAAGACATGATTTGTAGCATTACTTGAATAATCTTCAACACCCAATAACACGAAGTGGATCGCTGTGCTGCCGGCAAGTGTGACGGCCTGCGGTCGGCTCGTCATAAATCAAATTTCTGTCCGAACCTGGGACAATCTTTGGTTATGGATGTCGTTTTCCTGTACAGTTGCCCCATTGTGTTCCATGGAAGCGTCGCACGCATTCCAGGGCGGGCACCCGGCATGTATTACCGGTCTACTGTACATCTCGTATGTATTCTCCCGGCACACAGTCATCTGTCGGGGATACGATGCCGACAGTGTATACAAAAAGGTTCCTTAATATGGGTTATTCTCACCTTATTGTCGCATTTGCCCAGACATTTTCCTCGGGCAGCTTTGTTGGCTGAGTGAAAGAGACTATATTTTTGTGTGAATTTCTTTTTCCTGGGTCGCGTTTTGAGTGCAGAGATACCTATTGTTGCGCCTAACCAGCTTGACGCAATTTATTTAGAGATGGCTCAACGAAAAAGCACCCAAGGCTGATTCTATTTCGCCCCACTCTCAGTAGTAAGACAAACAAGTTACATTCTTTTAGAAAAAATCATATTTCCGGTGCGGCGGTAAAGCCGTTGTAGTTGCTGTCTGGCGCGGTGCATGTCTGCACGAAAGCCGTTGCTCGTTCATGTACCGAACCATTTCTCACAAGGCACTCGGAATGATGCCACAACCCTAGCAAAAAAAAATCTTTTGTCCGCGAGTATTTTCGATGAAACATTTCTTTTCTTTATTACTTCTTTCTTTTCGTTAATTCCTGGCCTAGTCTTTTTTCTTCATCTTGTCCTATTTTCACTAATTGGATCTTATGGCCAATACACATAGAATACTAGATGGGATTACCACGCTTCATAGCCAATATGACATTCTAGTCATGGGCGGGAAGAACGTTGGGAAAACGGCCCTCATATACAAGTTTTTAGAACGTCCTTTACCAGAGATCCTCGAATCTGGCGATGAGTTACATGCCAAAATGATAGACGTCGTACTGCAAACCCAACAGGCAACCAGTGCATCATCCATCTCCTCCACATACGAGGAAATCACCATTCTTGATGCCTCTTCCAGCGGAGAAGCCTATGCCTCATCCAAGTCCCAACAAGTCCGCAACGCCCACACCATTCTATTTGTTTACAATTTGGGCAATCGAGACTCCTTCGAGGCTTTGGAATACATGATGGAAGGTGTTATGGTGATGCGCAGTGACCTGCCTCCACCTTTTGTGGTTGTTGCCTTGGAGCTGGAAAATACCACTGAATACCAGGTTCTGGACTATGAAGGAGAAGAATTGGCCAACAGATTCGGCGCCCTCGAGTTTGTTGAGGTGTCCATAAGAAGGGTCGATGAGGTGAAACACGCTTTCCAGGTTTTGGTGAACCAAGCTCTACAGATCAGAAATTTGGGTAAGACATCGGGCATGGATGAACAGCTCTTTCAAGCACACGAGAAGGAGCAGTCCCTAATGGCCGAAGTCGCTTCGTCAAAGAATCCTTCCAGTGTTCCCGAAGTCCCGCCCACCGCATTAATCACCAATGTTTCATCTGCAGTTGCATCAGTCGAATCTCCCATATTGATCGGATCCGCTCCATTGCTGAACTCGAATTCGGAGGAAGAAAAAAATTCTCTTCCTGGTAGTCAACGCAGCCAGCCCCCATCACCAAGATCTTCAAGCCCCGTGAACAAGCGCACTACTTCTCGTCCAGCCGAAGCACCAAAGTCAAAATCGGGCTGCTGTGTCATTGTTTGAAGGAAATATCATCATAGCATTATATTACATACTTGTCTGCATCAAATCAAATACAAAACTCACATGTTAACCATCTCAAAAAAGTTCTTGACTCGAGTGATTGTACACTGGTCTAAACGGGCACGTCATCTGCAATGTGAGAGAACCCGCGGAATTGCTCTTGCATTTCAGAAGTCAATACTGTTTCGACAGGGGTCAAACGAGGGGTCTCGGAAGTAAATTCTTGATCGAAATTAGAGTAATCGTGCTCACTCTTCACTTCTGGCAAATAAGGAGGTTGAACTCTTTTGTTAAGAACATCATCAAAGTTAACGTCTTGGAAGTATGGGTGCTCCATAATCTCCAATGCATCTCTCTCACTGCTGCCAAGTCTTTCCGCAGGATCTTTGGTCAACAAAGCTTGCAATACGAGAACTGTTTGGCGAGGCATGCTGATTGGGTATCTCACATCGTCGTGTTCAATGGCATTAAAGATATCGTCTTCGTCCTCACCTTTAAACGGACTTTGACACAATAACATTTGGAACATGAGCACACCAAATGCCCACCAATCCACCGAACGGTCATAGGGCTTTCCTGAAATTATTTCAGGAGCCATGAACTCGGGTGTACCACAGAAAGTTCCTGTGGTGCTCTTGTACCACATATTTTCTTTACACAAGCCATAGTCGGCAATCTTGATGTGGCCCTCTGTAGTCAACAAAATGTTATCCAACTTCAAGTCACGGTACACGATTCCGTTGTCGTGGAAATACTTCAATGCCAAAAGCACTTCACAAGCGTAGAATTTTGCTCTTCTGGCAGAAAACCGGGACTTTTGGATATGCCACATCAAATCACCACCCGATATGTACTCCATAACAAAGTAGATTCTGTTTTCGGTTTGAAAGCAGCAATGCAAGTTCAACAAGAAAGGATGCATCTCCTTGTTGGCAGTTAAGTATACCCGTTTCTCGGATTTCACACTCTCAGCTTCCTCGTTTTCCACAATGAAATCTTTCTTTAACACCTTGATAGCACATAACTTCAGAGTGTTTCTCGATTCAGCCAACATCACCTTACCAAAATTACCCTTACCTAAAACAGCGAGGAATTGGAAGTCATCCAAGCCGATTCTTCTCCGACGCTTCAGCTTGGTGGAGCGGTGGTGATGAGCATGATGATGCTCTTGTGCGGGCTGTTGTGGAAACTCTTGCAGCTTGCGTGCAGACACAATTTCATCGGATACGGGAATCTGAGCCTCAGGCAGTAACTTGTTGCTGTAATCAAAGTTATCGAAAGTGCTTTGAGGCTCCTGTTGCACCTCGAATGGATTCTGTGCATGGTTCTCCTCGAGAATTTGTTGAGGAACGTGCTCGAAATCATCAGACTTGTTGGACACAAAAGTGTAATCATTCTGAGCGTGAGCATACATGTCATCCTCAACCTCCTTTTGTGGAGGTCTTCTGGACGCATGTCTAGCGTATGGGGAATCGACCGACTGCTGGAACTCGCTTCTAATAATTGTAGGCAACCTCGCAGGAGCTTCCTCCTCGGCCTCCACTTCCGCGGGGATGTAGTGGGCTCTTGGATCTTGCGTTTGTGGAACAGCTTCTGGGGTGTACGAATTCTGCAGGTCATATGCGGGGCGTCTCTGTTTTTGCGGCGAAAGAGACGGTGTTTTGTCAGGAACACGTGGAGGGATAGAGTCCTCAATCCTGGCGTACTTAGCAGCACGAGGAGGCGCTTGCTTGGTGGATTTGATCGTGGTCAATATGGAATTAGCCATTTCCATGGACATGCCACAGAAATCAGGCACCAAGTGGGTACACTGGGTATGGCACATGACTCCACACTCGGTACACTTGCGGACATTTTTTCTGCCCCACGGCAAAATGTGGCCACAGTGACAGCACCATTTGGTACCACGGTTCGACACCGGTTCGAACCGATGCGGGATGTGATGATTCAACTTTGTCTCGTCGTCTAAGGTGGTACCGGATTTGGATATGCACTTGGTCACGACCTTCTGGAAGCACTTTTTGTGGCACAAGAAGCGGCAGTCCTGGCACTGGAACCCGGTGTACCGCAAGAACTCACCACAGTAGGCGCAGCACATGATGTTGTAGAACTGCTTCTGGACAAACTGGTGGCCATGCTGCTCGTACACCTCCTCCTTTCTCTGACGGATAGCGCCGTGACGGCCAAGTGCACCCATAAACGTCTTTGTGCCACCACCTTGCGACTTCTCAAACGATAAGTTGATCAAGATCTGGCCCACCGGCTCAAGGTTGACCCACGAGCTGATTTGGACGTCTCTGGGAGATTTTCCCGACCCAGAAGACAGCGTCGTCTGTGGCTGCATGTAGGACGAGCCTCCCGTGGGGGTAGGGGTGTTGGGGAAGGACGGCAGCGAAGGCAGCGAGATGCCCGACGCGGGGATCCAGCCCTCTGTGCCCTCCTCGTTGGCGACCTTCTTTTTCCGGATTTCCTCGGCAATATCCGAGAGCAAGATCCAGTTCAACGCCACCGGCACGCGCAGGGAGCTGGCCTTGTCATAGACGGCTATTTCCATCTCGTGGGCCTTGTCCACCTCGATGACAAACTCCTCGTTGAACTTGCCAGTGCGTGAGTCAGCAGTGCGCGCCTTTTCCACGTCGTCGATCTTGAACGACACAAACGACTCCGCCCGCTTTTGCGACATGGGCAGCGCAATGTGGTCCACGTCGCGGATGCAGACGATGTTGACGGTGATTCGTCCTGTCAACGACTTGCGGGCGAACTTGGGGATGTTCATGATGTCCAAGTCGCGCAGGATCTCCTCCACATTCACGTGCATGCCCTGGTACTTCTTCAACGACTTGTTGAGGAGCTGGATGCGGTAGTCGGAGTCGAGCTTGCCGCCCTCGGCAGCATTAGACGACAGCTTGTCGCCGTCCATCAAGTACAAGTGGGAGATCTTTTCGTTGGCCTCGCGGTACTGGTTTTCCACCTGCAACTTGAACTGGAGCTGCTGGAGCATGTACTGGATCTTGTGGCCCAACGACGGGCAGTCGTACTTGATGAGATCAAACCGCGAATACAACGGTCTCAGCACCGACACGCCACGGTTTCTGCGGTCTGCTTCGGTGGAAGAGGGCGCGGGGTCGTTTTTCTGCAACGAGAGCTTTTCCAACGTGTCCTGGAGGTAGTCGATGTTGGTTTGTGTTTCTCTGATCTGGTTGTTGCACCGCTGGATCACCTCCTGGTTGGTGGTGTTTTTCTTGAGGGCGCGGAACCCCTGGATGAGTTTGATTTCCCGCTCGATCTTGCCGCGGATATCCGCCGAGACCTTGTCGGATGGCTGGGACATTCGGTGAGTAGGGATAAGAATGTGGAGAGAATCTGGTGTTGACAAGTTTCCCAGTGCGGTGGGCCCCTCCGCCGAGGCCCACGTGACTCCTGCACTAAGGTGATCTGGCCGGTGGTGGGCGATCCGGGCGATTGTGGGGTGGAAAACGCCGTAGACGATGGGCGACGGCGAATTGAGTAAGGGAAAAGGGGATGCGGCGGGTTGCGGTGGTTTTCTGTTTGATGTTGGCGGTGGTTTTTTCCTTCCTTATGTCAGTAGCCGTTCGCACCGCCGTCTGCTTATTGCAGAACTGCACTGTAACCTTGCGGTTATATATCGTACGGCTTTGGCTGGTATTGGGTGGTTGCGGTCCAATGGAGTCAATGGAGTGGTTGGGGAGGGTGAAAAGTAGGATTATGAGTTCAAGTGTGAGTAAAAGTATTGTTGGTTTTCTAATTGCAATTGCATGAAGGGGACATTTTTTTTTATTTTTGGATCTGGATACTTTGCAGTTTGCGGGTTAGCTATTTTAGGCCGCAGGTGCAATCTGACAATGATGCAAACCACATCAGGTGCTCGTTTCCCGGTGGTGCGGACCTCTGTGCCTATACGGGTTCTACTCGTGGTGTTCCCCCTACTGTTCTGTCGTCTCTTTCTGTGATTTTACTCTGTGATGGAGTTTCCACTGGTGTTCTGTGGCTTTTTTTTTTGTATTTCGATCTTCTTTCCGTCTCTCCGCGCTATGTATGTGGCTCTTCGGCTCCAGTTCCGTCGAAAGGTGTGTTCTGGTGCCGTACCAACATTGATCAAATCAGCAACCGTCGCGGACTACTTGCTGTTGCAGCGGCAGCTGCAGTCGGGAACAGGGCACACGTAGTGTTTGCTGAACCACTCCTCCGCGTGGTGTGCGTGGTAGCCGTGGTTGCAGGTGAGGCAGAAGCTGAACTTGTTGCCAAAGTTCGCCGCAGCCGCGTCAGTGCCCGAAGACCCCGGGATCGGCGTGCCAAGCAGAAGAAGGCAGATGGCGCACCGCGGCAACGGCGCACCACAGTGCGGGCACAGCGCCACGCCATGGTCGGCCGGACGCAAACTGAGGCGGTTGAGCTGCTTGTGCACGTTGCCGGCGCCGCGGCCCTTGGCCAGCTTGCCCGGGGAAAACATGTTCTTGTTGCAGCGGGTGCACTGGAGGTACACTTGGCGCGGCGGCGGGCGGAGCGCGGGCGCGCCGTTGCTGGTGCGGGCCAACTTGGTGCGGGCCACGTCGAAGCGCGCGCGGGCCTTGAACATGCCCCACGAGTTGAGCAACAGGCGGTAGCAGTCGGTCCAGTGGTCCACGCGCGGGTCGCGGAAGTAGCGGGGCACCGCGTACAGTGCGATCAACGCCGCCGTCTGCACGTCGGAGGTGCGGTCCACGTACAGCTGGAGAAGGTCGATGCCGCGGGGCGTGAGGCCGGTCAAAATGAGGCCCTCGAGCTCGCCCCGCGCCACCACGGTATCGGCAACGCGGCGCAAGTACACGTGCAAGTCCTTGTCGGAGAGGAAACGGATGGCGATGCCGAGACGCTCGCGCAACGGCAACGCGTGCTCGTCGAGCACGTCCCACCAGTCGTTGTCGGCGATGAACGCGAAGATGGCGCGCAAGTACGGGTGCTCCAACTCCAGCGCCAACTTGCGGCACTGGTCGTTCCACGGCGAGTTGACGTTGGAGTCCTTGTACGCCAAGTACCCGGCGACCGCGGTCAGGATCACCTGGAGGCGCTCGTTCTTGGCCTGCGCAAGGATGGCGATGGCGCGCGGCACGTCGCCGTGGAACACCGCCCGCCCCGCCGCCTTTTCCACGTGGCCGTCGCGCACAAGCTGGTCGATCTTCAGCTCGAGCTCGTGCTCGGTGAGGTACCACCCGGACACAATGAGGCAGAGCTTGCGGTGGAACTTGCGGTCGCTGGAGCTGAGCACGCTGATACCCGCGCACTTCTCGCCCTTGGTGGCGACGATGGCGCGCACCGCGGCCGTGAACGCTGCTTCCAGCACCGCCGCGCTGTCGTCGCGCCCGTCGCGTCCGCCCTGCTCGCGCACCGCGCGCCGCTGTCCCACGAGCTCGCCCGCGCCCTCCCACACCGCCAACACGCCCACGTAGCCCAAGTCCACCGCCTCGCGCACCATCGTGCCCTTGTCTAACGACCGTTTGGCGAGCAGAAGCCACTGCCACGTGTTGCGGAGCAGCAGCGTCGCGCCCACGGGCTCGGTCGCCGCCGCCACCCGTGCGCTGGCGTCGCAGTCCATGCCGTAGCCGCGCGCCGCCCGCTCGCGCGCGCGCGAGCACACGTCGTTGGCCAAAACGTCGCCAAGGTCGAGAATGCGCCGGAGCGGCACGTACTCTGCGCCGGGCTGGTGCTGGTGCGAGCCGGTGGTGGCGGTGTCGTCGGTGTCGGTGTCGTCGGTGTCGTCAGTGTCGGAGTCGACGCGCGACAACGCCGCGGCGCCCACCGGATCCGCGCCGCCGGCGGCCGCGGGCTCGGCAAACTGCGTGAGCGTGCCCTCGGGCCCGGCGATGGAGAACTCGTTGAGCGCGTTGAAGTCGAGCGCCTCGATGCTCTCCACCACCGGCATGCGGAACACCAGCCCCTTCTCGCGCAAGCACACGAACGTGGTCAGGGTGTGGGATGCCGCGTCCAGCAGGTAGTCGAACGCGGTGACGCGCGGCCACTCGGTCTTGGTGTCAAGCACGAGCGCCACGAACAACAGGTCCTCGCCCGCGGCGTACATCTCGGCCGCCTGCTGCTTCAAGCCCGCGGCCACGGTGGTGGCGGTGAAGGTGGGCGTGGCGCGGTGCACGTCCGCCGGCACACACCCGGTGTTCCAGCGGCGGATGAGGTTGCCGTTGAACACGGCGGCAAACTCGCCGCGGCGCACGCTCAGGTGGCGCAAGCACGGCGCGCCGCGGCGCAGCGACACGAGCTTGTGGAAGTAGAGCGCCGGCGCCTCCAGCCCGCGCGCCGTGAGCCGCCGCCGGTCCCAGAGCGCCACCAGCCCGTCCTCGCCCACCGACAGGAAAATGTGGCTCTGGAAGTGGTCGAACGCGAGGTTCAGCGTGCACTTGGTGGCCACCTGGAACACGGGCCCGGGCGCCGACTCGCGCAAGTCGTATGCCCGCAAGAGCTTGTACCCGCCGGCCATGAGGAGCATCCCCAGCGGGTCCCCGCGGTCAAACGCCGCCAGCACCGTGGCCTCGTTGGCAAGAAACGCGTGCTGCGGCCGCGCGCCGTCCGCGGCCCGCGCCATGTCCCACACCTGCAACAGGCTGTCCTGGCGGCTCTTGTCGAAGCTGGCCGCCACCAACGTAGCGTCGTTGAACGACATGGCGTTGCAGGGCAGGCTCTGCCGCAGCCGGAGCCGCACCGGCTCGCCGCCGCTGCCCACGCCCATGTTGAAGAGGTGCACCGTGCCGTCCAACGTGCCCACACCCGTCCACCCGACCTGGCGCCGCAGGTACGCCATGGCCTGGATGTGGTCGATGCCGGTGTGGGTGTGGATCCGCACAATGCCGTCGGACACCGGGTCGCTCTGGGTCTCGTAGAGGTTGACTTCGTCGCCGAGGGGGTTGACGGCGAGAAACCGCTGCTCGTAGCCCGCGTCCCAGTTGAGCGCACGTACTATGGTGCCGCTCATGGTGAAGTGGAGTAGCTGGCACCGGGTGCGCGAAGTGCAGACAGGCGTAGGTCGCGCGGCTGGGTTTAGTCCCGGGAATATTGGTGCTACTGAGGGTCCTGGGATGTGGGTCCTGGAAATATTTAGTCCTGGAAATATTTAGTCCTGGAAATATCTAATCCTGGAAATATTTAGTCCTGGGTGGTGGTCTGGGTGGTGGTGTGAGTCGCAGTGTGCTTTCCGTTCCGGTTGGTGCATTACTGCGACTACTAACTCTTGTTAATCCTCCTACTGCAAACCAAACCCCGTTGGCCTCCCACTGTAAGAACACTGTCTTCTAATAAGAAGATCAATCTTCCTACTGTAAATAAAAATAAGAGCCCTAAAGCAATGGCATTGGTACTGCTAATCTATCTTCTCCTCCATAATCATGAGAATACGTAACATGTAGGTACAGCAATAACCAATTATTAAATGATAATTTTGAGACATAGTCTGAACAGTAATGAGTATTGATGTTTATAAAGAGGTCAACGATCGCAATTTTAGTCGTCCAGCCTCGTCCTCCTGATCGCAGCAACTAGGGCAGGACTGTTCGTCCTCTAAGGAATTACTTAAGATGGGTCCACGACTTTAATCAGTAACGATTTTATCATATTTGAGGTTTTTCGTATCTGTTGCCTCAAGTGTATGAAAGGATAATGAAAAACGGCATTCAGTAAGACACGCTCTCCATTGAGATGGAGCCGTGTAGGTTCATATACTCTGGTCTGCGATATACTTTAAACCGTCAAGAGTCCATGTCCCATGTGCCGCTAGCCACAACTACGATAACACACGTTAGCACACGTTAGCACAGGTGTACCGCGCTGTATCACAACGTTGCATAGTTGGGTTGTCCTATGCGCCGTATGATATCCTGAGTATCCCTGTTGACAGGATCGCCTGTTGCGCCTACATTGAAGAAACCGCCATAAATCACCGTACGCCTTTGAATCGGAAATCACGCTTCTGTGGTCTTTCGCTGAGTACCAACAATCAGTCATGTAACAGAGGCCTCGCTCCACCATCACGCCACTTCTACTAATACATGTGTCATGTCGATCCCTCCCACTGTTACACCACTACTGAGTCCCAGAACGACTGCTCAATTATAATGCATTAATACTTACGCTTTGAAGCCGCTAAATTTGTATCCGGACTCTCTGCGGACGTTGCTCGCCTCCTCTTCTTGCTTGACCACGAACTGCACCACCTCCACTAAGTTCTTGAAGCCAGTTCTCGAACCCTTGATCTTGAGTAAGTGCAACGACGCAGTATTCACCAAATCAATGATCTCAATCTTGAAGTGCAACTTGCGTCCTCTTGCAAACTTGGAGGGGATCACACCGTTGATCAATGCAAACTCTTCGTCAATATCCACCTGCGTCACCGAGCCTTCAATCTCTTTCAACTTCATTTGGTTCCGGATCACCCTCATGAGCTCGTGTGCGCTTATGGTTGTGTCGATGATAAACACATCACGTCTAGATGCCCGAGCATCGCCGTCGTTTGCTGCAGCGTCTTCGCGGTTGCTCTTGGTAAACGACTGGAAAAAGCGCCTGAACCAGCCTCCAACCTTCGGAGTGTCAGTCATTTTTGGCGAGAAGAACTGCTTGGCGTTCGACCGAACAGATATACCTGAGAACCGGTTGTGGCCATTGAGCCTCTCCTTATCCCATACTTGCACCTCCGGTGCTTTTGGTGCATCACGCTTAGGCTTCAAGCTAAGTCTGCGGAGCACACTATCTTTGGGTGTGGGCTCGGCACTTTGTACTGGCTTCGACTCTGGAGCTATTTTGACAGGAACGGCTGGAGGTGCGCTTTTCTGGTCCTCTTTAGGCGAAGTCTTTTCATTCATCTTCATGGTGCTGAAGATTTGAGTGGATGCTTGAGAGCGTCTCAAGCTACTCTTGACAGTGCCATTTCTCCCAACCTCAGAGGATTTGTTCTCATCAGGTTCGTCTAAAGTAGATGCACTATCCGACAAGGCTTCGCCTTCATTAGCATCCTCGTCATTCAAGTCCTTAAGCATGCTTTCACTATGGCTTGAAATATGGGTGTTTTCGTCCAAAGAGTTGTCCAAAATGTCGACATTCAAAATATCAGCGTTGAAAGTAGACCTTTGGTCATCTGCCAAATCTCTCGACTTAGTGGCTTTTGTCTTTCCACTGTACAATGTTTCGTACGACTTGTACATCGATGAGATCAATTCCTTCCCTTCTTCTCCTACTAAAGTTTCTCTCGATCCGTGAGAGGTCTTTCCACTAGTTTTCCGTGAGCCGGATCCCTTTCTGTCGGCATTTTCTAACTGCGAAATGTTGACAGTTGACGAATGGGCAATGCCTTCCCGGGAAAAGTAGTCTTCGTTCATGTTAATCAACCGGTTGGAGAACTCGCGATCTTCAGCAATAGTACCGCTCGAAGAAATATCTGAATCATTGATGGAGATGGCATTCTGTTCGAGAGACGACACATTAGTCGTATGTTCCTCCACTGAGGGGATAGAGATGAAATTCTTGCTATAGCAGCTAGAGTCATCTTCCTTTCCGGCTCCATCAGACACCTTAATCCCCAATCCGAGAAATTCACTTGAAGGAGCTTTATTGATCAATCCATTACCCTTTTTTGTTGCTAGCAGTTGTCTATTGCCTCTCTTGACAACGGTTCCAGAACTCAAGCTGTCCCTTGTGGCGGCCATAATTGTTGAATCAGCGTTAAGCAAACCATTAAATGAGATTCTCGAAAATCTAGGGTTAGGAATGAGTTCATTTCTAGATTGAGTGCTTTTTCCTTTCGTTTCAATATCAGTAGCATCCATAATGGAGCTATCTCCTTCCATTATGGCAGAAACCTGTCTTACAGATCCTTTGCTTTCATCAATAGCATCAAGCATAGATCGGTAACCGATGGTGGAACGAGAGGTCTCTCTCTTAGAGCTTTGGAATGAATATGAGCTCTGCTTCGAATTCATCAATGTTTCGTGAAGATTATCGTTGGAATTTCTTCTAGCTTGATTATCTTTGCCGACAGACTTTTTAGAACTCGTTTCAATTTCAGCTTCGAATTGCGAATCCGTGTCATTAGCTAAAATTCCAGCTAAGTTCTTAGATGTTGAAGTTTTCATTAATGAACTTGAGCGTGAAAGGGACTTGGGTGTCGAAAGATTGTTCACATCGATACCAAGTCTTTGTAAAACGACGCTGTTCTTAGCGTTTATTGTCCTTGACGCGGTTGCCTGATGATGTAATGATCTTGCACGTAAAAGAGGGCTGGCCGATGATTTGGGATCGAGAGATGAAATGCGATGAGGTGGAATGGGGGCAGAGCTGTTCCGTTGTGCCTGAATATCACTAATCTTCTTCAAAGCTTCTCTTTGTTTCGTTTGAAGAATTTTAGACTGCCTCTTCTCTTCAGCTTTCAATTGAACAGACATCTCCTTCTCTTTCATCAAGCGCTCCCGGTCGTTATTCCGTTGTTGAACCTCCTTGGCCAATTTACGCTCGATTCTTTCCACTTTGCTTAGCTTCTTCTCACTTGGAGTTCTTTCCATAGTTTGAGGAAGCAGTAAAGATGCTTTGCTCATGTGGTTATTGAGGATTTTTAACTTGTTCAAAGTCTCCGTGCTAATATTGCGCTTGTCGAGAGACATAGACAAGTTGTATATCGATTTTGTATCAACCTCAGAGCCAAAGAGATCTTGGCACACTTTTTCAAATTGCGAAATTGTGTTGTCTGGGACTCGTCCAAGCATATTCTCTTTATCTTCGTCGTTGAATTCAGTTCCTGTCGCGGGAGCCTTTTCATCATCTTCGGGGCTTAAATTAGACATGAAATCAATTAAGCCAGGGGTGAGCTTTCTCAGTATTGGCTTGTGCTCTTGTGTATTTAACGGGAGGTTTTGTGTGTTTGTTTGCAGCAGAAGCACTCTACTGGATGATTGCAGCAGGAGCACTCTATTAGATGCTTGCTTCAATGAATTTGCAGAGCTCTTTCTTGATATCACAGTATTCTTTAACAAAGTTTTCTTCTTGTGAGCGCTAGAAGCTGTGAATGAAGAATTGGTGATGTTTGAAAGAGCCTTTTTTCTAGCAGACGTAGATGAAGAAGAAGATGCAGAAGGAGGAATTTTTTGAATAGTAACGAGTTGCTCTCCTGTTTGAGTGGTTACTGTTGTCTTGATCACAGAAGTGGATCTTGGGAGGGTTTGTTTCGAGCCTGAAGGAGTTATGTCAGTATCATCATCCGCATAGTTATAGCTTCCTGTTGAGTAAGAATGCTCGTTTCTGTACTTCATCAACAAGTAGTAAAACATTTTTTCCGGGGATTTATTAGGGGACAACAAGCATTTAATGATTTGTTCTTCCGGACAATTATGGAATAAAATGCACAAGTTTCTCACGATTTCCGTGTCGATGCTGTCCATGGACTGGATTGGCTTGATATTAGAGTGCAAGATCAAATCCAGCTCTTTGGCGACATCATCGGGGGTGCCGGCGTGCTTGGTCAAAAGGGGATGTCTTAAGATTCCCTCAATTGAAATTCTATCGTCAGGGTTAACTTGCAACATCTTTGAGATCAAGTCTTTGGCTTCCGAGGATAAGTCGGTTGGCATGATAAATCTTCCATTTTGAACCTTCATAAGTAACTTGCGGATGTTTTCATCGTCGAACGGTAGATGGCCTGTCAACAATGCGAACAATATGATACCACAAGACCAAATATCTGACGGTGCGCCATGGTAATTCTTGCCTGCCACGATCTCAGGGGAGGCGTAGTGAGGGGAACCGCAAGAAGTCTCTAATAACCTCTCATCCACCTCAAGGGCAGCCATACCAAAATCGGCGATTTTGATTTTCTTGTCAAAGTCCAAGAGCAAGTTTTCCGGCTTCAAGTCACGGTGGCAAATGTTGAACTGGTGCAAGTAGCCAATGCCATGTATGATCTGTCTAAAGTAGTTGATGGCTTCAACCTCCAGTAAGCGGCCTCTCTTAATCAAGTAGTCGAACAACTCGCCGCCCTCAATGTACTCGAGAATCAAGTACAAGTCGTTTTTGTTTTCCCAGACATCGTACAAGCCCATGATATTAGGGTGGGAAATGAGCTTCATGATAATGATCTCGCGCTCAATGCCGTACGGGAGTCGCGTGGCGTCGTGGTTCTTGTACTTTGGGTTTTCGAGCTTCTTGAAGTTCAGCTTGGGGACGATCTTGACTGCAGCCAACTTGCCGGTGCGGACGTTTTTAGCCAAGCGGACGCGCCCGGTGGACCCACGGCCCAAGGTGCGGCCCAATTTCCACGGGCCGATTTTGTTCTGGGCCTTTCTCTTCTTGGCGGAGTTGTTTGTGTTTGTGGATATCTGGGACAAGCGCTTGGTCGCGTTTGTGACCGACTGAACAACCTTATCGACGTGGCTCAGCGGCAGCGATACCAACGACGGCGTTTGGTGGTTGAGAATGGAAGTCATGATGGTAGAAATGCCACTAGGGAGATGGGGATGGTGGGGAGTTTCTGGATGCTTCTCTCTTTTCTTATGCGTTTAATATTTTTTTTTTATTTTGTTCTTGTTCGGCAGTTGATTCGGGAACAAGGAAAACAGGCGCTCGATAGCAAAGAGGTGCTCGCTGAAACGGTGAAAGAATGAATGGGAGTGGGTTGGGAACGGTAGGAGGGGTTGATTCAGAGAGCAGACTCAACGGCGAAACAGCAGCGGGGCAGTGTCGGGGAAGAATGCAGAAACAAAAGTGTAGAAAAGGAGAAATTCCCGGCGGAAATAATTGTTGCACAGACGTGTATGAGGCAATCCGTGTTCGAGGTTTTACAAATTTTTTTGGTAATCGCCTGGACTCGCATTTCAAAGGAACACAAAAGTGCGAGGGTAAACAAACAGACACGCTTGTGTGCAGTCGCGACTGTCGCGGCGCCAGGGTGCGGAAATCGCCAGAGGATCATCTACGCGGCTGTTTAGGGAAAAATAAATGAGGGTAGAGGCGAAAGGTGGGGCTATAGATCCCGGTCAAGTTTTCTTTTTTTGGTATTTGTATGGCGCTACTCGCTTTCTGCGCCGTGCGTCTGGGTACTACAAGCCTGGGCCGAACCCACAAACAACGGCCCAAGAACGCAAGCCCCATGCTGCGGTGGTGATAATGGCAAGCGTGCATGTGGTGGAGGTTCAGCGTTGAGGGTTTAGCGCACTACATCCGCGGTGCAGATGGGAGATCGGAGGCACGGGTGTGAATGTAGGGCTGTCTAAGGTGCCACTGACAAACAAAGGACTACGGCATGTGGGCGGCAAATGGCGGGGGCGTAGTTGGGGGAACATTTTGCGAGGGAAACAGTTTTCGAGGGAAACATTTGGTGAGGGAAATAGTTGGTGAGGGAAACAGTTGGTGAGGGAAACAGCTGGTGAGGGCGTTGTTGGATATACGCGCGCAGCGGTGAACGACGAGACGGAAAAGGTGCGGAGGGGAGTGTAGATTGAGCGTGGATCAAGACCAAGAAATGTACTGCGAGGCCGGGCCCCGCGCACCTCCAGATACAGAGGACAGGATAGATCCGGCCCGGGTCTTTATCGTTTACAGTGGGTTTTGGATGGTGCCGGTAGAGAACATAAGTAGAGTAAGCCACACAAACTCGGGACACAGCCCTGGTCATGGCTGGTGGCCCCGGTGGGCATGGAGGTGGCCAGACGGCCCGTAAGTTCGGCCGCGAATCCGGGCGCGCACTTTGTGCGGGCGCGCTTTGTCGCGATTTTGGGGCGAGCCTGGACAGTGGCTCGCGCAAAACCGCACTGCCCGCGCCGGTCTGGGTGCAAGGCCCGGCCAACCAGCGCAAGAACAGAGAAAGACAGACATTAGCCAACGCACAACACCACTATGCCAATATACCAACACACCAATATGCCAATATACCAACACACCAAGACAAATAAAACGCCAACACAAAACCCCAACACAAAACCCCAACACAAAACGCCAACACAAAAACGCCAATGTACCAATGCTCCTAGTGTCCCTCGCTTTTCCTTCGGCCCCTATCTTGTATGCTCGACCCACCTGTATGCCGTGCCCGCTCCATCTCTCCCACCCCATACCTCACTCTTCTCGGCCCACCCGTCTCGGCTCCCATGCTCAAGTTCAAAAACAAATTCAAGTTCGGCTCGGCCGAGAAGGAACCGTCGCAGGCGCCGTCGCCCGCGTCGTCCCACGAAACAAAACTGGCGTCGCCGCTCCCCGACTTGCTGAAGCTCGATCTTCTGGACGAGGCGGATGTGGCGTCCAGAGCGTCCAAGGCCTCCGACCCCGAGTCCCCCACCCGCTCATTCTTGCCCTCCAACCCCGGCGTGCTCATTGTCAAGATGTACCGGTCGCAGCGGGTGGCGCTCCCCATCAGCATCGCCAACGACAAGCAGATTTTGCAGGCGTTGGCGCAAAACACAAACGACGCGGCGGTGGCGCAGCGGTTGGCGCTGCGGTTGGCGGACTTGGCGCTGGCCGAGGCCGCGGCCGACAACACGGCCGCCCCACGCACCCCGGAAACGCTTCCGGGCTCTTCCGCCGCGGCCTACCTCCCGTCCAACATCGACATTCCCGGCAGCAACGGCGAGGTGGTGCTGAAGCCGCTCCTCTTCATGACGGTGGAGTTCGACAACAACATGATCATGGTGGAGTCGCGCAAGGGCACGGTGGACTCGTGCCAGTGGGACCGCGTGATGACGTTTGACGTGACCAAGATGCTGGCGCACTCGCAAACCAGCTCCAACTTCCTCAACATCAACTTGTACCTCCGCTTGCCCAACCGCTTGGTGCCTCCGCACGAGCGCCAAAACCACCCGGAAAAGTTCACCTCCACCAACTCCAACTCCTTCGGCGACTTGCAGGTGGGCATGATCAAGTTGCCCTTGAACTTGCGCTGCCACTCCAAGCCCATCCGCTTGATCGACCACGAGTACCTCCAGTTCAAAACCGGTTTTGACGCGGCCGACGCCATTGGCGAGATTGCCTTGAGCATCGACTTCAAGCCCCAGTTGAAAACCCACTTGTCCATCGAGGACTTTGACCTCCTCAAGGTCGTGGGCAAGGGCTCCTTCGGCAAGGTCATGCAGGTGATGAAGAAGGACACCAAGCAGATCTACGCCTTGAAGTCGTTGCGCAAACACCACATTGTGTCGCGCATGGAAGTCACCCACACCATGGCCGAGCGCACGGTGTTGGCCCGCATCAACAACCCGTTTGTGGTGCCGTTGAAGTTCTCGTTCCAGTCCCCCGAAAAATTGTACCTCGTGTTAGCCTTCATCAACGGCGGCGAGTTGTTCTACCACTTGCAAAAATCGGGCAAGTTTTCCACCGACAGAGCCCGTTTCTACGCGGCTGAGTTGCTCGCGGCCCTCGAGAGCTTGCACGAGCACAATGTCATCTATCGCGACTTGAAGCCGGAGAACATCTTGATCGACTACCAGGGCCACATTGCCTTGTGTGACTTTGGCTTGTGTAAGCTCAACATGACCAACGAGGACAAAACCAACACCTTCTGCGGCACCCCGGAATACTTGGCCCCGGAGTTGTTGTTGAACCTGGGCTACACCCGGAGCGTTGACTGGTGGACGTTGGGAACGTTGTTGTTTGAGATGTTGACCGGGTTGCCTCCGTTCTTTGACGAGGATGTGCCTACCATGTACAAGAAGATCTTACAGAACCCGCTCAAGTTCCCTCCGTTCCTAGAGGGAACCGATGCCCAGGACTTGTTGACGCAGTTGCTACAAAAGGACCCGGCCAAGCGTTTGGACGAGGCGCTGCAGATCAAAAGCCACCCATTCTTCAAGGACATTGACTGGAAAAAGTTGTTGGACAAGGGCTACCAGCCACCATTCAAGCCCACCATTAGCGGTGTGTTGGACACCTCCAATTTTGACCAAGACTTCACCAATGAACGTCCTCAGGACTCGGTCGTGGATGACTTCTTGAGCGAGTCGGTGCAACGGCAATTCGGCGGTTGGACCTACAATGGGGAAACTGTTCTTTGATTTCTTCCTACTTATTTGCCGCATTATAGTACGTTGTCTTACTTGATCCCGGAAATCCCCCGCCGCCTGTGCGTTGGCTATTCTGATACCCTGGCTCCAATGGAGCTCCCTTGCGTCCAAACGCTTGCCGTGGCTGTGGGCCGTTTCCAGAAGCTACTCGTTGCGGGTCATTTTGCAAGTACTCCTTGAATCCGGGTCTGGTATGCCTCCCGTCGGTTTCATACGCAATGTTCACTTGTTGCGGTGGTAGCTCGTACACGTGATTCGCCGGCAAAGTGTATGGTTCGCTTGCAGAAGAAGATTCGCCCGGTGATTCAAATTTGTGAGGCTTTTCCTCTGGATACTCATCTGCACCGTGATCACTCCAGTAAGGCGGAGCCTCGTCATCTTTTCCATGTTCGCCTTGGTCTTCATTATACGGAGGTGGATCAATTGGAGGCTTTTCACCTAGACTCTGCTTTCGACGACTGAAAAAAGACATTGGTTTCAATTACTTCTAGTGAGTGCTTATATTGCTATTCACCAATGGTGGGGATATCCCCCACAATGAATGAATCACGTGTTTTCGGGCATACCAGATTAAGTGCAGGTTGACCCCCATCAAAGGTTCAGACTCGGTGACATCAGGCACTACGCCGTTGATATTTTGAATTTAATATAAATGTGGGCCTGGTGCCGGGAGCAGTAGCGGTCATTTTAGCTTTTTGGCCAATAGCTTGCATTTCTATCGTTTCAGTGGTACGCCAGTGAACCAGTGGTATTTTCCTTCTACATACCGAGTGCAGAAATGACATCCATGTATATCTATGAAATGCTACGTTGATTGCTTTTGTTTTCATTTCTAGCCTAGTATTCGTAAACCTGCTCTATTCTTGGGTCTCCATTTCACGCCAGCAGTTCCTTGAGGTGTACGGGTGTATTCGAAAATTTTCTGCTTGCACGTCAAGGTAAAAAAAAAAAAAGTACTTCAATACGTTAACTACAAAAGATGTTCTCACCCCAAAAGCTTGGGCGCACTGCTGCTAGCCTCGGCAAGACTTTCGTTCGTGGAAAGAAGAAATCTGTTGTCAACCCATCGACTCAGAAAGTGGTCAACCAATTATCTGCCATTTCCGCTTCGAGAAAACAGCCAAAGTTGTTGAAGTTGTGTCCTGAAGACTTGATCAAGCACAAAACCATTACAAACGCTTGGAAGGTTTTCACCAGAAAGCAAGAAGACAAGAGAGAAGCACAACTTGTCAAGCAATTTGAAAGCATACGTACTGCCATGGAGGAATTGAAGCAAATCAGTCCAGAGTTGTACGCGGAGGCAAACAAGAAGGAACGCAAGAGATTCCCATTGGAGTTGAGAGTTCCAACCGACTACCCGGCTAACCTGCCTTGGGTTTACAACTACTCTAAGAAGGATTAGACTTGCATTCCCAGCATTCAACTTGTATATAATAGATATAGTCGCTGGAGCGACACGGTACTTGATCAATAATGTAACCACTTTTTCTTGGATGGAATTAATCCTTTTTCTGATTACCAAGCAGAGAGTATGTATGCGGGCTCACTGGACGATGGTGGGAGCAGAAATATACCGTGTATCGGACGGTTCTTTGATAGTAGGGGAAAGATCAGCGTGAGCTTTGAAACATCCACATGGCAACTTAACGCCATTTCTAGTGAGGGTGCAATGTTTCGGCGGTGATGCGTGTGCTGATCGCTAGCATGTTATCACTTGTTTGTGGTATGTGACCACTAGAGTTTAAGGCACATCATGGGCGTCTATTTTTCGTCAAAGCGACTTTTTCTCTTTCTAACAGGCGTGCCACTGTTACTCTCCTTACCAGAAGTAGAGTTTCCGCCAGCAGGATCAACCGAGTCCTCGTAATCATCTAAGTCTGGGGCTCCAGATGTGCTTCCTTCGCGTTTGAGGAGTGTCTTGACAAAGGTGGCCGACGACAAACTAAAGATGTGGTCATCATCGGTGTACGTCATTTTTTTCTTGTTTGCATTTCCGGAAAGCGACTTAGCAAAGTTGTCAAAGCCCTTTACGATGTTGCCGTAGGTGCTTTCATTGAAGTAGTCACTCTCTTTGTCGTAGATGCTCTCCTCGAGACTCAGAAGACGAGCATCGATCTCTTGTTTTTTAAGGATCTGCTGGGTAAGCTTGTTTTTGAGCTCGGTGTACTGGTCTAGCGTGGGTTCCTTTTTGCTCATTGTTGGCGTAAGTAGGAGTTATTGATGGCTGGGTGATCTTTAGAACAGCTTTACACCCGTACATCCGCGGTATGGACGGTGGGGCTGGTTTTCGGGATCAAGGTGCCATTGGATTAGGAGGACCGGTATTACCGTAATATTACGAAGGATGTGGCACAGGATTGGGATCAAATCCATATTTTTTTACACCTGGTCTACCACCAAGTATTGGTCAAGTGCGCATCTCTGCAGAAAACTGCAAATGATGGCGTAAGATTGCTTGAGCGTAACCACTACAGCAAAAAAAAAAAAACAGCAAAGCCTTAGCAAAGCCCTAGCAAAAAAGCAGCAAAGTCCTAGCAGCAATAGGCAATAGAAACAAGAAAGATTCTTCGATCCAAACCCCAATTCATACTTTAAAACCCCACTCGGAATCCTCCCACTCGCGCCGTTGCTCCCACTACTCGGACGTTATCTTAGCGCACTACTATAGCCGTGAATTCCGACCAACCACACGTGATGCTCTTGCCACGCCCGCCACAACCACGCATCTATATGCACGCCCGCCACAACCTGCTTCGTCCGTCAGTTAGTTGATGGAACCTCCAAACAGCCGTGCATCCACTCGTAACCGGCTATTATTCCCGGCACCAATCGTTCGTCCGGGCGAATGGCCCGGGTTTTCGTGTGTGGTGCAGTGCGCGCTCCACCAATCCGATCCGGACCACCCCGAGCCGCACCGCTGGAGGAATTGTATGCGCATGCGAAAGTCCGAGGCCGAAGGCTCAAGTGCAATCCCCTAATGAGAAACCGGAGAAACTACATCCGGGATATGGCTATGGCACCCACTGTTCCACCTGATGGTAGCAGGGAAGGGAGCAAACAAAATAAATAAAAAAAAAATTACCCGCTTTGGGGCGCTTCACCTGACACAGTGCGTTTAAGCACATGGCGTATGCTGTATGGGGGCTCTCCTGTCTGTGAGTCAGGCGATTTTGCGGGTCCATAGTGTAGGTCTCCTGACACCAGCAAAAAAAAAAAATCGGCCCTGTGTGGTCCACCCACGATTATAAATATTAGGCAATCGCGCACCCACAACCAGAATCTCCTTTTTTCCTCAGGCAGATTTGTTTATCCAATCTAACTAATACTATTATCACTAAAATGGCCGTCACCAAGATTTTCTCCCGTTACGTCTACGACTCCAGAGGAAACCCAACCGTCGAAGTCGACTTGCACACCGGCAAGGGTTTGTTCAGAGCCATTGTTCCTTCTGGTGCCTCTACCGGTATCCACGAGGCTTTGGAATTGAGAGACGGCGACAAGTCCAAGTGGTTGGGCAAGGGTGTTTTGAAGGCCGTTGCCAACGTCAACGAGATCATTGCCCCAGCTTTCGTCAAGGCCAACATCGACGTCACCAACCAAGAGAAGGTTGACGAGTTCTTGAACTCTTTGGACGGTACCCCAAACAAGTCCAAGTTGGGTGCTAACGCCATCTTGGGTGTCTCTTTGGCTGCTGCCAAGGCTGGTGCCGCCGAGAAGGACGTGTCCTTGTACCAACACATTGCTGACATCTCCGGTGCCAAGCAAGACAAGTTCGTTTTGCCAGTTCCTTTCCAAAACGTCTTGAACGGTGGTTCCCACGCTGGTGGTGCCTTGGCTTTCCAAGAGTTCATGATTGTCCCAACCGAGGCTCCAACTTTCTCCGAGGCTTTGAGAATTGGTTCTGAGGTTTACCACAACTTGAAGTCCTTGACCAAGAAGAAGTACGGTCAATCCGCCGGTAACGTCGGTGACGAGGGTGGTGTTGCCCCAGACATTGGTTCTCCAAGAGAGGCTTTGGACTTGATTGTCGACGCCATCGCCAAGGCCGGCCAAACCGGTAAGGTTGGTATCGCTTTGGACGTTGCCTCCTCCGAGTTCTACAAGGACGGTAAGTACGACTTGGACTTCAAGAACCCAGAGTCCGACCCATCCAAGTGGTTGTCTGGTGAGCAATTGGCTTCTTTGTACGAGGAGTTGATCAACGAATACCCAATTGTCTCTATTGAGGACCCATTCGCCGAGGACGACTGGGAGGCTTGGGTTCACTTCTACTCCAAGGTTTCTGAGAAGATCCAAATTGTTGGTGATGACTTGACTGTCACCAACCCATTGAGAATCAAGACCGCCATCGACAAGAAGGCTTGTAACGCTTTGTTGTTGAAGGTCAACCAAATTGGTTCTTTGACCGAGTCCATCAAGGCTGCCAACGACTCTTTCGGTGCCGGTTGGGGTGTTATGGTTTCCCACAGATCTGGTGAGACTGAGGACACCACCATTGCTGACTTGTCCGTCGGTTTGAGAGCTGGTCAAATCAAGACCGGTGCTCCAGCCAGATCCGAGAGATTGGCCAAGTTGAACCAAATCTTGAGAATCGAGGAAGAGTTGGGCGACAAGGCTGTCTACGCTGGTAAGAACTTCAGAATCGCTTCCACTTTGTAAGTACGCGTTCTGAGAACGATGAAAATATAGTTAATTAATGACGAATAACTTTAGACGCATTGTAGACACAAGAAGGATGAAATTAGTCTCCAACAGGGGGGCCGACTTTTCGTTGGAAACACGCGTACCTTGCATATGCGTTTACTTGGCCTCGGATCTGAGAGGAGTATATGCGATTACATGACTATGCATTAAAACGAGCCCATAGTAGACGGATGGAGAAACCTCGTTAGGGTGAATTATAGTATCAAAGTGTGGACTGAGTTTAAGCACGTTAGTCTAGGCAAGTTACAAGCGGATAATAACACGGTAAGCATTTATTTCAATTCTATTTGGGCCAAGGCTTCATTCACTCTCTTTATAACAGTATACACCTCCGCGAAGGTGTTGTACAAGGGAACAGGCGCAAGGCGAATCACATCTGGTCTTCTCTCGTCACAGATGATGGCACGTTTGTGCAAGTAGCGGAACACCTGTTCCATCACGTTAAATTGTGGGTCGTCGTGGTGGGGTTGAAACAATAACGAAAGCTGTGCACCTCTCTCGGACTCGTTCAATGGCGTGAGAATCTTGAATCCCAAAGTGGACTTGTCTGCGTTGGGCGCCAAATAGAACTTGGACGACGTCAACAATTTCTGCATGTACTGGGTTAAACGTACACTTTTAGCTCTTAAAGTTTGCACTCCTCCCACTTCGTGGAAGATCTCAAGCGATGCTTTCAACGCAACGCAGTCAATGACACTAGGATTAGATTGCCTGTAAGACAAAGCAGTTTGCATAGGATCGAACACTTCAAGCATCTTGAACCGGTCACTAGCATTGTTTCCCCACCAGCCAGCAAGACGGGGAGGGAAGCTGCTCCTGGAGTTGTCCTTCGTGTGCTTTTCGTGAACAAAGATACCAGCAATGCCGCCAGGACCGGCGTTCAAGTACTTGTAGGAGCACCATGCAGCAAAATCCACACCCCACGCATGCAACGATAATGGCACATTTCCAACAGCGTGAGCCAAATCCCACCCAACAACAATGTCGTGGGAGTGAGCTGCCTTGGTAATGGTTGGAATGTCAAAGAATTGACCGGTGTAGTACTGAATGCCAGGCAAGCACACAAGAGCGATCTCGTTCTTCTGCTTCTCAATCATGTCTAATATCAAATCTGTCTTTAGGTAGGTTTCGCCCTGGGGTACCTCGATCTGGATAAGGTGTGACTCGTCCAAGCCATGTAACATCACCATGTTGAGAAAGGCGTAGTAGTCGGAAGGAAACGCTTGCTTCTCAAACAAAATCTTGGTTTTCTTCCCCTTTGGTTTGTAGAACGACATGAGCAACGCATTCAAGTTGGCCGTGAGCGAGCCCATGACTGCTACTTCGGTGTTCAACCCACCCACCACTGGGGCAATAAGTGGCACCAATGGCAAATCAATGTCAACCCACAGTGCCTTGGAGTCGTTTTCTCCCGGGTGGTTGAAGTGAGACTCGACACCACGAGCTCCCCATGCGTCCAATTCGTCTGAAATGGCCTGTTTTGTGGCCCGGGGCATTAGACCTAGCGAGTTTCCGCATAGGTAGAGTGAGCTAGCGGTGTGAGCGAACTCCGAAGAGGAAATTCCCAATGACTGAAAAGTGGGAATTACAAACTTCTCCTTATACGTTGGGAACTCTTTGTCTAAGCGTCTGGCCTCTTCTTTGGCGTCCATGTTGGAGAGTAGTGGTAGTAGTCTGATATGGTGATGCAGGATTTTCGGTGTCGGGTGAGGTTTCCTCTGCACTGACCAAATTGGCGCACAGACGTTTTGGATTTTGAAGAATTAGGTTCCATCGGGATGCCGCATCTCCGCCTACAGATGTACTCAATCAAAAAGTATCCGTATCTATTTATTTTCGATTTTATTCTAATTTTGGTGGTAACATCCCACTCGGGGATGCGGATGGAGACGTACCACATACACCCGTGCCTCTTCGACTTAGGAATATTGGCGGTGTCGTAGTCGTTTTTCCCGGTGCCATGATTCATTCTGTTCTAATATGTACGTAACCCCAATCTCCTTCATCCCACTCCACATCTAACACACAGTCAATCACGATGGTGTTCCGCGGCTCATAAAGTTCTATACTCCGGTGGATTTGGCCACGCAAAGAGCTTTGCTTCAACAGGTTTACCAGCTAATATCCGTCCGGACGGCACAAGAGTGCTCCTTCATTACGCCACCAAAGCTTTTGGAGGACTTTGAAGATATCAAAGTGATCTACCGGCACTATGCCACCCTATACTTTGTTTTCGTTGTCGACGACCAGGAGTCGGAGCTTGGTATCCTCGACTTGATCCAGGTGTTTGTCGAGTGCTTAGATAAGTGCTTCACCAACGTATGCGAGTTGGATCTTGTGTTTGGATGGCAGGTGTTGCAGACGGTGCTTGAAGAGATTGTTCAGGGTGGTATGGTGATTGACACTAATATTTCCCGAATTGTGGCTGCGGTGGACGCGGCCAACAGCCAAAAAGTCACGGGGGTAAGCGGAGCTAGCTGGCTCCTGGGCTTGGATTCCGGATTCAGATGGAGGCGTTAGGTCTACGGAAATGAGCAAGATCGCGCAAGATGCAGCGGACAACGCAAGTACAGATATGGCCACCGAACCAGACGCAGTGGAAGAGCGGTTGTCACATCGTCACGGTTATCTTCACGGTTATTGTGACGGTTATTTTCAAGTTCGGGCCCCGTAGAATACAGCGATCGGTGTGAACGGGCCCCAGAACACAATACATCTCCAAAATATAGATTATAGTTATGTACAAGTAATACTAGCGCCAGTTCCACCAGCTCTTCTTTGACAGCGCAATCAAGCGCTCGGTTTCCAAAAGGTCTGCTTGTGCTTGCTGGGACTCGGCCCTGTTCTGCTCGTCCTCCTTTGCTTTGAAAAACTTGGTCGCGTCCACCAACTTTGGTGCAGAGCCTCGGGTGTCCTTCTCGAAAGGAGAGGCGATCTTTCCCGTCTTCCAGATGGGATCGTTCGACTTTGCTGTCTCCTGGGCGATCTTCATCAACTCCTGCTGCTCCTTTTGTCTGAAGGCTCTGTTTTTCTCGTAGTTTGCCCTGACCTCGGGCGAGAACGCAGCAATCAACTCCTCGTCGGTAGGCGCGGCGTACTTGTAGAGCAATACGCCAGTTCCGATGATGCCACCGCCATAAATGGCCATCTTGGCCACCTTATTCCATGTTAGTTGTATCGACATGAGTAGTTGGTGAGCTTAGAAAATGCGGGATCGCAAGTGGTGCGATTTGGGTGCAGGCCGATGGGCCATTGGAGGAGTAGCCACTATCGCCCGCAGTGCGACCATGTAGACGAAAACCGGCGGTGTGTTATCTCCGCGACTGTGGACAGGGCGATTGCGCCGACGGGGTCCATGTGGCGGGCGGTGTGGGGCCACTTTGGCGATCGGACGATGGGTCACGTGCAGGGGAAATGGCCTCATGTCTGGGGGGGAGTTATCACCATGCGACTATAGCACTAGCGAGCATACACAGGCCAATACCGTCAGCATGCGTGAGAATAGGGGGATTGTTCTGCGGGCAGCACTGCCTGGATCGGGAGATGCATCACCGAAAATAGAACAGGCGCAATTGAGGGAGAGGTGAGACGTGGAGTGGTGAGGTGGAGGTGAGGTGCAGAGGTGCAGTGGTATGGTGAGAGGTGGTGCAGTGGTAAGGTGAGAGGTAGTGAGGTGGTGAGGTGGTGCGGTGGTGCGGCGTAGTGTGGCTGTGTAGACTAGTAAGTGCAGTGAGTGGAGGGAAGCAGAAGCACCGCGCTGGCGTCCCCACCAAACCAGAAAAACAAGACGCAAAATAAAATGAAAATAGCAAAAAAAAAAAAAAA